>JAWRVF010000842.1:0-154553 GCA_036785485.1 Physcomitrellopsis africana
CTACATGTGTATTTTTTAAACATTCTTGGATGTTCTTTATAAATGAATCTGTCTTCATTGCTTTCTTGATTTCCATCTTGAGAGTTATATTTGTATAAGTAGATATCGTCGATGTCTTTAACTACAAATTGGACGGCTTCAACATGATTGATTTTTGTTGATCCAATACAATGTCTCTTATTCTTAGTACAAGATATGATCGTCAAGAAAAGGCATCTAGTTTTTTTTGAAGTTTTCTTAGATGATATATAATCAAAAAATCAAATCGAGATAATGACATGCTTCACCTTACTTGTCGACAATTTAGAACTCAAGCACTCATAAAATATTCCAAGTTTTTATAGTCGGTATATATCATGATCTTGTGTTGAGCTCCTCCCAACAAATGGCACCATTCTTCAAAAGCATCAACAATTGCTAATAATTCTTTGTCATGGATCTCGCAATTTATCTCTGTAGCTGAAAATTTTTGAGAGCGGAATGCTACTAGATGTAGTTGACCATCATCACAAGTTTGAGAGAGTATAGATTCCAATGCAAAATCTGAGGCATCCGTTTCCAGAATAAATGATTTTGTTGGATCTGCATGGACAAGTATAGGAGTAGAGGTGAAAGATTCTTTTAGCTTCTTAAATGCTTATCATCCCAAATAAATTTGTCTTTGCCTGTAAGTCGCGTTAATGGAGCTGCAATCTTGGAATAATCTTTGATGAAGATTTTGTAGAAATTTGCAAATTCCAAGAAACATTGTACATCTCTAATTGATGACGGTTGTTTCCACTCCATAACAATTTGTATCTTCTTTGGATCCATGGAAATCCTATTTTTTGAAGCAATATATTCCAAAAATTCCATTGATGGTTGGTGGAAAGAGCATTTCTCCAATTTGGCATATAATCCACTTTCTCATAGTTTCTTTAATATCTTCCATATATGATATTCATGCTCTTCTTCATTCTTAGAAAAGATCAAGATATCGTCTAAGTAAATGACTACAAAGTCATCTAAGTATTCTCGTAAGATATCATTCATCATATATTGGAAGACTGCAGGTGCATTTGTAAGTTCAAAAGGTATAACATTGTATTCAAAATGTCCATACCTTGTACGGAATATTGTCTTTCATTGATCTCCTTCTTTAATCCTGATTAGGTTGTAGGTACCTCTCAAATCAATCTTTGTAAAAATCTTTGTTTGTCGTAATTGTTCCAATAATCTTGAGATTAATGGTAATAGATAGCGATTTTTTAGAGTTACCTTATTTAGACCTTGATAGTCAACACACATACGTAAAGAACCATCCTTCTTTTTCACAAATAATATAGAAGCTGCAGCAGGCAATTTTGAATGTCGAATAAAATTCTTGGCTAGATTTTCATCAATATACTCTCGTAAGGCTGTAAGCTCCATTTGTGATAGATTGTAAATGGGACCAAATAGAGGTTGAGCTCCATCTTCTAATTCGATTGCACAATCATAAGGACAATGTTTGGATAATATGTCTGCTTTTTTCTTTTCAAATACATCTTCCATGTCACAATAATGATTAGGAATTTCTTGCTTTAGTTGCTCTGTTTGATCTTTCATTGGAATAGCATACAATACAAATGCATCTCCTTTTTTTGCTGCTTGCATAAATGCTTTAGCTTTAAGGAATAGAGTAGTATCTCGTTTCTTCTTTTGATGTGTAGATCTTGAGGAAATCTTCCGCATACTCCAATCAATATCAGGATTATGTAGCTCAAACCAAGGAAGTCCAATGACAATAGGATTTGTCAGATATCTAATGATGTTGAAAATAATTTGTGATACTTAATCTCTTGGATCACTTCCAACGCTTGGGTTTCTTTGACAACATCTCCTGATGTAAGGTTTTGTCCATCAATGATTTCAATTAGTACAGGATGGCTCTTCTTTACAAGTAGTAGATTGTGCCTGGTTGCAAAATCCTTATCCATGAAGCATGCTGAGGCTCTAGTATCTAAAAAGGCTTTAGCAAAAATTTCTTGTTTCAAGATTCTTATATATATAGGAAGTATAAAATAAGATGTTGGATCCAGAGGTAAAAAGAGACCTTTTTCTGGTACTTTAGATTTGGGAGTGTCCAACCGCAAGGTCCCTATTGTGGCTGGACATCTTTGTTTTTCGACCTTTCTAATTTGGATATTATACCTCGTGCCTTTGAATTCTCTAGACTTATTTGGACAATTTGTTGCCTTATGATTGGATCTTCCACAATATAGGCATAAATTCTCTTATCAACGTCTAGTCTTTTTTGCTGGTGTTAATGGCTTGAATTGAGTCGTATCAATCTGCATAGATTGAGGATATGTTAATGGCTTTTCCAATACTCTTAAAGATGTAGCAATCATACCTTCATAGGTATTGCTGAAAATTAATCACCTTTCTTGTCGTACTTCAAATAGGCGATTGTCACAAGTAATAGCTTGAGCTATGAGTTCCTCTAAGCTTTCAACTCTTGGCATCGTGATCAATAAATTCTATACATCATCCTTTAGGCCATAACAAAATCGAGTCATAAAAGCCTTAACATTCCAATCAAGATCACAAGTAAGTTGTTGAAATTCTACGGCATAAATTGCAGCTGAACGTTGCCCTTGTCGTAGATTTTGGATCTTCCTCTCTGCCACTCTTTCTCGATCAAGGTCTCCAAATGCAGCAGTAAATCTCTCTATAAAAGCTTCTAAATTGTACAGGATCGAAGAATTCTTTTTCAATAGTGGCGTAAACCATGATCGAGCACTTTCTCATAAAAAAGTGCCCACAAAAGCAACTTAAGTGAATCTATCTAGGTAACAAGATGGATATAGTTGTAAGTAAAGTCGCACTTGTTGTATAAATCCTCGAAAGTTGGATCTTGTTCCATCAAACTTGTGAGGCATACTAGCTTTTGGCTCTTTTATAACAACCCTTGGAACTTCTAGAGAAGTTGTGTGCATAGCTTGTTTACCGCTTGCTTCTCTTAATTGAATAATCTCTTGTTGTAAGTTATAAATTTCTCACTTAGTTTCTTCAGATACTTGCTTCATTTGTGATTCTTTTCTTGGATTGCGCAAGAATGTCATTTCTTCTCATACTGTATCCAATAGGACTCAAAGATCTGCAAGTGTTGCCACTCTATTCTCTGTTTGTGAGGATGCACCTCCATTAACCTGATCTATTTGTATCTTAAAAAAGAAAAAATTGATAAGCCATTAGTATTTTCTATACTAAAAGGAATACTTTGAGACAGTTAGTTTAGAGGAGGATAATTTGCAACCTCTAAAATGTAGTGATATAATTGAAGAAAGGAGTAATCCACTCTTTTCAAAGAAAAATCAACTATAACAAGTAAATCAACTATAACATCTTCATCCATGTTTATAGCAAAGCTCTCTCAAACTTATATCAAATCATTATCTAAACTTGCTTCTTCTATTATTCCTACTATAACTTCATCATTTGAAACTAAATCCACTCTTTTTAAATTTTTCTCTTGTTTCTTTATCCTTCTCTTATTTATAGGATCCAAATCTTAAATCCTGTAAAAACTCATAAATTGATTGCCAATCAAATCCAAAATCTAGAATCAAAATTTTCTATGTTGGAATTTGGAAATAATCTATTTTGCACTCATATACCTCCATCCTACATGGATATCTTTTAAAAACCTAAGAAAGTATTTCTTGGTTCTAAAGGCATCTCTCTTAGCTGTTCTCTATGTCTTTCATGAATAGGCTTTACAATAAGAATTTGCACAGCATTCTTCCCATTACAACTACGAATCCTGGCATAATGTGAATTATCATCGAAGACTCTAGTCTCCATCTTAACAGTTGTGATATAAGGTTGATTAAGTACTACCAGATATGTAGCAGAATTTTGCACAAAAAAGTTTTGCTCCACCTCCACATCTTCAATCTTGGCCTTTATAGCTGGACAAGCTCCATATAAGTCATCTTTTTCATTATTTGCATTGAACTTGCTTATATCATTTTTCTCCTTCTCTTTGTCCTTCTCCTCTCACTCTTTTGATGATGGTGTATGATTAGGATAAATAAAAGAAGGTACCTTTACTGAATTTGTCTCTTGAGAAGCTTTTTTGTTCTTTAGAGACTTCTTCTTACTTGTAAGCTCAGCAACATCTTCCTCGTAAATACCTTTATTCCTCTTTTCTTCAACTATTACATCATATAAATTATCATTCTGTTGGTTTCTATTCAAAAATACTTTGATACTCATAGCATCAATTGGATCATTCCATCTAGTCATCTTTCTAATAGCTTTAGCTCTTCTAACCATGACATCCATAGTTGGTGAAAAAACAACCTTAACAGCTTTCGGCTCAATTGTAATAGAATAAGACTCTGCTTCTTTTTTATGCATGGTACCACCTTTCTTTGTTTGCTCTTCTACCAACTTCTTCATACCTCTTTTTCCAAAGCTGGTCCTCAAAGATTCATCAGTACTTGTTAGCCTTATCCCGCCCTCTTTAAAATATATAATACCTTCTTTGATTGCGGTCTTATAAGTATCACATTCACCTCGCTTGTGGTTTGGACTGTCACACCATATGCATCTTTCCACAAATCCCTTCAAGTCTTCTGATGTATTAGATGAGCTTACTATTTGAGATCTCTTCAACTCAGTCATTTCTACCTTTAGATCTCATATGTCCTTGATTAACTCCTTAAGAGTGTCATCCTTGATAGTCTTAATCACCTTTTGAGGTAGCAGTGGATTTTTAGATGTAGGTATTGATTCCAATATTGATAAACAGCATCGAGTCTTGATCTTCTATTGTTTGGCTACAAGCCCTACTGTTTCTTTCACCAGCATCCAGTTATTTGTAAATCCATTCTCAGATATCCTATCTGCCAGATGAAAGAGCAGCTTGTCCTCCAAGTATTCATGAGCTGCTTGCAAGAATAGCTCACTCTTCCTGATTTCCAACAGTTCCTTTTCATACCTTAATGATTGATCAAACTTTGTTTCAAATTTCTTCATTAATTCATTTGAAGCCATTTGATTCTTTGGTCTTTATTCAATCCATTTTAGAAATGATCTTTTAATCATCCTCTTAGAGTCTTCTTCAAAAAACTCATCTTTCAATATTTCCTCAAATTTATTCCATGATGTAACCCCTTCATGCAGTTCGTGTACCTTTTCTCTAACTTCTAGTATGACTGCCAAATCAAAGGTGGTGATCATTCTCACCTCTGAAATTTGATGCACTTCCATTTCACATGTACATATCCTCAAAAATTTGGTGATATTTCTTCCTTCAAACCTCCCAACCTTGTCCACTACTGCTTATAAGGCTTTTGTGGTGCTCTTGTCATCTTCTTGATCCCGTTGCCTCTCATCCACAAATTGAGCAAATGCTTGAAATAAATCATAAGCACCTACTCTCCCTAGTAAACCAAATCCAAGATTTTGATCTCCCATCTTGGCTTAATGAGTAATTAATACCTCAAGGCTCTCTCAATGGAAGCACCAATAATGTCGTGGTAGAGAGAATTTGCCTCAACAAAGTATTAGGCTTCCGGCTGCCATTAATTACTCAACCAAGATCCAAGTATAATAAAACCTCTAAATTTATATAAAATATTTTTTTATAGGGCTATTACACCTAATATATAAGCCTTATTTCATCAAACCTCTCAAAACATAACAAATGATCTAAAACCCTCATTCCCTCATAAGAAGGGTATTTTTGCCAAACTTAATTAATACATAACTTTAAATCCAACCGTCTAAATCCACTCCAAATTTATATGAAGTATTTATATATTTTTCACAACTACTATTATACATTTCAACCGTTGATTTATTACCAATCTTTAGATATTGCCAAAACCCTAGCAATAGCTTCAAACCCTTATTTACAAACACCTGTACACTAAATTATTCATATCTCACAATCTAAAAGTGCAAATGCTAAAAAAAAACTTTGATGAATAGCTTCTTAGCATAATAATACACCTTCTTAGAAAGTTTGAGACAAAAATTTGTCCAGAAACTTAAGATATGGCAAACCCCATCACTATCAACAAAATGGCCTACTTACTATCTTGGAATTCAATTTGCTGTCTTTGACTCCCAATATCTCCTTCTTTAAAACTCCAATTGTAGTAATTATTCCTCATCAGTTGTAGATCTTAAAATCCCCTCTCTAGCCGCACCTCCCGATCTCCAAAAGCTCTTATACAACTGCTCTAATCTTCAAAAGAGTGATAGTAGGTACAATTTGTACACCTTAACTTCAAGTGCCTACTCCTCCCTCATTAAAACTCCAAATCCTTCAATTTTTATACCAAAATTGTAGCCCAAAAAACAAGATTTTTAATCCTAGTCTCTGATTTTCTAATGGCCACCTTGAAGTTGCCAAAACCCTTGTTAAGGTTGCACGCAACCTCCTCAAAGTACATTGGGTATGGTATTCAACCAATAGGGATGAAGTTCTCCATTCCTTGCTTTCATCTGACCATGCCTTGATATTATCCTTTTCAATTAGTCTCCTACTAGCTTAAATTTTCATCCTTAGGCTCTCACTTTTTCTCAAGGCTTCATACTAAACAAATAGATCTATGTTATTTAAATCCCATAACCAAACTAAGTAAAAATCTAAAATAAATTTTCTTATACCAACTACCTTTAATTTACTTTACTAATCATTCTAACACATATCTAAACCTATAAACATATTATGCATTTTGAGTGGATTTTACATACTATAAGCAATTATAGTACGACAACGGCAAATAACACGATGTCGCATTCTGTTAAGGACATACTTATCTAAACCTTTTAGAATATTCTAGAAGGTTCCTAGAACTCTCTAGAATCTTTCAGAGCCTTCTAATATCTTCCTAGTTGGTAGAAGTTATTTGAGAAACTTCTTAGTTAGTGGAAGCTGCTTGAGAAGCTCCCTAGTTGGTAGAAGCTGCTTGAGAAGCTCCCTAGTTGGTAGAAGCTGCTTGAGAAGCTTCCTAGTTGGTAGAAGCTGCTTGAAAAGCTCTTTAGTTGGTGGAAGCTACTTGAGAAGCTTTCTAGGTAGGAGTATATATTGGAGTCAAGGCTGAAGAGTTCTTCAGTCTCGATAACACATCTCTTGGAGCTCTAGCTCACCTCTCTAGTGTTATTTTGTACTCATCTGATTAATCCAGTTCTTGCAAATTCTTCTTGAACTTCTTGTTTAGACTTCAAGTTTATATTCTGTGTCCGTGATATTAATCCAATTCCTGCCAGTTCTTCTTGAACTTCTTGTTTAGACTTCAAGTCTATATTCTGTGTCTGTGATAGTTTATCAAGACTATTCTCATCTTAGATATCAGAGCTAGTTCTTTCTTGTTGGAGTGTGGATTACCCCTCTTCTTGAAGGTACACTAGTGTTTTAAAGGTTATCCTCTTCTAAAAAGATATCTTTTTCATCATAATATTGGAGTCTTATTCTTCTTGGAGAGAGTGGATTATTCCTCTTCTTAAAGGTCTTAAGATGTTTTAGACGTTGCGGAGTACCCTCTTCTAAACCAATATTTTCTCCTTGTAGAAACATTTACTTCCTTTCTCTTAGAATGGTTGGAAGTCAAGACATTAATATGAGTGAAAGTTTGGAGTCCAAGATGGATGCCATTATGAATGTTCTTGCTACGTTATCACAGAGAACTATGGTGATGGAAGGAGTCTTTGTAAGACTTCATAATGATGGAGCATCCAGAATAGCACAATCTGGGCTTCATCAGCCTCAAGCTTCTGTACCAAAAGAAGTAGCTTTACTTGTGGTTCAACGAGAATCATTGCTTCTACAACGAAAGGAGCCTCAAATTAGCCTTCCAGACAAGTTTGATAGTACACGTTTCAAATTTCGAGGTTTTGTCAATCAAATCAAGTTAATAACAGCTCTACAATCCGAACGTTATCCGACGGAGGAATCACGCATTGGATTGGTTGGAACTTTGCTTAGGGGACAAGCTCTATCATGGTTTGCTCCTCTATTTGAAAAAAAATCATTGATTTTGAACAACTTTGAGATTTTTTTGGAGGCATTTGCGGAAGCATTTGGCAAACATGACAAGGTTCGATGGGCTACAATAAAAATTTGATCGCTACAACAAGGGACTCGCTCTGCATCAGTCTATGCAATGGATTTTAGGCAATTAGCATGCGATCAACTGGGATGAAGAAACATTGATGAGTCAATTATATTGGAGTCTAAGGGACGACGTGAAGGATTTGTTGTTATCTCTTCTTGATCCACGAACGCTCAACGAAGCTATTAGCCAAGCTGTGAAGTGCGATAACCGCCTATTTCAATGTCGCCAAGACTAACGCTCTAGACAAAGTCGTCACGACGCAATTATATCAGCAAGTAGCCTAAATTCACAATCAGAAATAGAGAACATGCAGATTGATGTGACACGTGTCAAATTCCTTATTCCAGAAGAAAAGAAGCAGCAAATGGAGAAAGGTTTGTACTTTTATTGCGGTGGAGAAGGCCATAGAGCTGGAAACTGTCCTAAGAAGCAAAATGGATGCAACATCAAGAATAGAGGTGTGTTTGTTCAAGATAACAAGGATGCCCAGCCTCAATAGGAATCGTGCAACTAGACAAATCAAAACTAGGTTCCTCTCTTTCTACTCAACTTGCCCGTTGTTTTACAATTTCTTTGTCTTTTGGTCCCCAAAAACTAAAAACCTTAGCCTTATTAGATTCAGGAGCATCTGCTTGTTTCTTAGACCAAGAATTTATTAAGCGTCACAAAATTCTCCTAGTACAAAAATTCAAACTTGTTTACGTAGAAGTAATAGATGGACGACCTTTATTATCTGGTAGTATCATCCAAGAATCAAAACCTATAGAAGTGACGTTTAAAGACCATAGTAGTTATATTATTTTTAACATTATTAGCACCTTGTCAAATCCTGTTATTTTTGGTCTTTTTTGGTTGAAAAAATTTAATCCATCCATAGATTGGAGGTTGTGGTGTCGTGTTGTGGTTCGGCTACTATGTGAAAAAATTGTACATGTATATTTAATGTACAATTCATTATATAATTAAGTAAAAGCTATAATAATAGGTTTTATTGGTTATAAGATGTGATTAGGTTGCTAGTTTAGAAGGGATCTATTCAAAGGATTATTATTAAGATTTATACGACCTTATTTTCTTTTAATAGTGACTTTTGAAGTTAATTTTATATTGATAGTAACTTGTAAATATCTTAAGTCACCTATGTTAAACATTGGTGATCCTTAAGATCTTATTTACTTCTTTTATTTGATGCTTAAAGCTCCAAGTATGTAAATCTTATAAGAAAAAGGACTAGAAAAGGGTTTTTAGTGTAAAAAAGGTAGTTTGGCGATCCATGTGGATGAATAGAGGTGGATGATAGAAATCTCTATTCTAATTGGCCAAAAATCATGCCCAATGGGCTTCAAGGAGGCTGCCCGAGGGTTTATTAGGAGTTAGGGTTTGTTTTTGGAGTGGAGTCAAATATCAGAGGCTAGGATCATAAGGTTTAGGTTTTTGGATCTGGTTTAGGTGCAAATTTTGTGTGATTTGCACTTCTTATGAAGAAGTTATAGGCACCCAAAGTTATGGTGTTGATTTTGGACCTACTATCACTCTTTTGGATATAATTCGCGCATACAGAGAACAATTGAGGATCGGTGACTAAGTTTGGAGAGAGCACTTTCACGGCTATACTTTTTATATATGGCTTGATAAAATCCAAGCTAGGGTGAAGGAGATATTGGGAGTTGAAGTCAATACTTATAAACTTAAGGGCAGTAAGTGACCCGGTTATATAGTCGATACATTTTGAGCTATATCTTATGTAATTTGATAGATTTTTGGCTCAAAATTTTTAGAAGTGTATATGCTTATGTCACAAGACTATGTGCAAAAAATTTGTGGCATTAGAGTTTTGGATTTATGAGATATAAGGAAAATAGTGCTCGGGTGTCTTTGAGCTAGGGATTAAAGCACCTACTAGGGATTTTGAGATATCAGACGATTGGAAATAAATTTACAATTGATTCTTTCTTGTGATAAAACTTAAAAAAATTATCTACACTCTAAATTAAATTTTATAGAAATTGAATAGTTGGATCAAGAGTTATTGGACTCTAAAGTTTAGCAAGAAATAGGTCCTTGCCGATGAATAAAGTTTTGAAGGGTTTTTGTAGAAATTTGAACCATTTTTGTACAAACTTACTTGAATACAAGAAGGTTTACATATATAACTTTTCTTTTGTGAGATTTTTATATTATTTGTCCTTTTTATTGAGGACAAATGACCTGTTGGATTTTGCCATCAAATTTCAAATAAACTCTCCATAGCCAGGTACCTAGTGTATTCCCAGATAGAAGGCCACGTCATACGACAGCGGAGGATAACATTTTCCATAGAATAACCTAAGGACAAGCCTGGAAGAAGACCCCAAACTAAAAAAAATTTGTTCATTGGAGCAAGAACGTTTGTAAGATCGTGCAAGGAAGGCACACTATTGGTCATTTATGCGACTCTAATTAGTGAAGAACAGATTTCAATAGCAGGTATACTGGAACAATATAAGGATTTTCAAGACATGTTCCAAAAGAAGAATGCTAACATACTACTAGAACATCGACTATATGTTTGTGCCATAGAATTACAAGAAGGAGCACAACCGCCTTTTGGCCCAATCTACAACCTATCGTAGACAAAGTTGGCTGAGTTGCGGAAATACATTGACGAGAACCTAGCCAAGAATTTCATTTGTCATTCAAAGTCACCACTTGGGGAATCAATCTTATTTGTAAAGAAGAAGAATGGCTCACTACAGATGTGCGTGGACTATCGAGGTCTCAACAAGATGACAAAGAAGAATTGCTATCCATTATCTTTGATCTCTAGTCTTCTAGAATAACTTGGACGTGCAAAGATCTTTACAAAGATTGATCTAAGGGGAGCTTATAACTGTTAAGATATCTTTGTTAAGATATGTTAAGGTAAAAGTAGAATAAGTTACCAAAATAATGGATATTATCTTAGATAGGTTGCTAATGGTCAAAGGGTTATCTCTTAGTGTTTGGAAAGGCCATCCTATGAACAAGGGACAAAGCCAAGGGCCACGAGACAAGATAAAGGGATAAAGGATATCTTAAAGAATATCCAGATAAGAATATAAAGTAGATGCCTTAGGATATACTTGAAGTAGGTGAGATGCCAAAGGATCCTAAGAGCATATTGGATATGCTAAAGGCATATCCATATAGAAGATAAGATGCCAAAGGATATACTTGGTATATCCTTTGATGAATGTAAAAGTGAAAGCATGGATGTTGTCGTTAGGGACAGCAACCACCACCTATAAATAATGGGTGTTGGAAGTGAGTGACATCTTACTCCACACTTCTCTTTGTATACAACCTTGCTGATGCTAAGAGTTGTGACTTCAAGCTTTGCTTTCTTCAATAGATTATAGGTCCACTCACCTTTACTTGTGGGTTTTGAAGTGCTTTGAAGTCTTTATTGATGTGTAGAGTTGATCATATTATTATTGCTGATGTTGAGGTTTAGAAACTCCCAACTTTGAGATTGAGATCTAGATCTAGATCTTGTTTTGCTCTTATTTGTTGTTAAGTACATTTTTGGATTTGGGATTTCATTTACATCTTAAAGTGATGTTTTAGAACACAAGAATTGTATTTTTTGCTGAAGTTATATCTTTAGTAGACTAACTTTGTAGTTTCTTTTGTTAAAGAAGCTTAAGGTACTTAAAAGACCTCTTTTGGTGCATAGAGGTGATTTGTGAGCATTAAAGTGATATGAGAGTGGAACATCAGATTTGAGACGTGTATATGCTTTATAGGACTTGTAAGAAGTCTTAGAAGTGAAGTTAAGAGTGTTTTGAGAGTGAAAACACTAGTTTATTTACAAAGAGAGCATTCTGGGTTTGTTAGGCAGCAATACCTTCTTGCTGATTTTGAGAGCTTTAGGACTACTTCTCTTGATCTTCTTTGATACATCTCTTCCTTAGATATGGCTTCAAGTGAGGGTGAAGGCTTGAGAGCAATTGAGAAGTTTAGAGGTGAGAATTTCTACCATTGGAAGGTGAAAATGGAACTTTTATTGGCCTCTTTAGATCTTTGGGATATTGTAGATGAAAGTGAAAAGGCTCCAAGTATGGATGCTGATATGAAGGAGAAGAAGGAGTACAAACATCGTGAAAAGAAGGCTTTTGGATTGATTGCTACTAATGTTGATGAAGCCAACTTCTCCCACATTATTTTTTGCAAAGGACCAGCGGAAGCATGGAAGACTCTTTGGAACATCTATGAGAGCAAAAACTTATCCAACATCATCTATACAAGAAGGAAGTTCTTTACTTGCAAGATAGAAGAAGGTGAAGACCTTATGGCACACATCAACAAGGTGAAGGCACTTGCAAATTAAGTTGCAATTGTAGACAAGCCCTTAGAAGAGTGTGACATTGTTATGACTCTACTTATGAGCTTACTAGAGTCCTACAACTACCTTATTGTGGCTTTGGAATCCATTCATTTAAAGCAACTTACTATGGACTATATCACGGCAAGACTTGCCAATGAAGTAATCAAGAAGAAAAAAAAAGGAGCCTCAAAGTGAAGATTCAGCACTCTATTCACGTCAAGGCAAAGGCAACTACTCAAGCCAACGAGGTAATGTAAAAACTTGCTTCATTTGTGGCAAAGTAGGACATTTTGCTCGAAATTGTTACAAAGGCAAAAAAATGCAGAGGGAGAATGCAAATAGCGTGCAACATGAGTTTGGAGGACAAGATTATGCATTCATGGCATCAAATGGAACCTCTATGGGTGCCATGGTAAGATGGATTGTAGATTCAGGGTGTTCCAAGCATATGACACCTTACAAGTGTTTATTTGACACTTATGAGGCAATTCCAGCATCAAATGTGGTCTTGGCAGATAGTGGTACATAAGAAGCAATTGGAATTGGATCCATTATGATAGAGGTGGTGGTGAATGGAAAAATCAAAAGGATCAGATTTAAAGACGTCCTCCATGTACCAAAGATGAAGCAAAACCTACTTTCGGTGAGTAAACTTGTAATGGGAGGTTTTATGGTTCAATTCAACATGAATGGATGTTTTGTAAGAACCTTGAGTAGAAATATGGTTGCCAAAGGCTCTAGAGAGGGAAATTTGTACTACCTCAATTGCAAGAAGGTGAATGGAGTGGAAGTAGCCGCATTTGCTGAGTTTACATCAAATGAAGACAAGTTGAACATATAGCATCGTTGCCTTGGTCATTTGAACATGAAGAGTATGATAGAACTCAAGTCTATGGTAAGTGGTTTAAACCTTAGCAAAACAAGTAAAAATGCAATGCAACTTACATGTGAATGTTGCATATAAGACAAACAACAAAGGGCTTCATTTCCAAGTGGTGTAGCAACACGTGCTACAAAGTTATTGGAAATTGTCCATTCTGATGTATGTGGACCTATGAAGACCACAAGTATTGGAGGAGCAAGGTACTTCCTCACTTTCATTGATGATTTTTCAAGAAAGAGTTGGATCTACATCCTTAAAGCCAAGAATGAGTGCTTTTGGAAGTTTAAAGAGTTCAAAGCACTTGTTAAGAAACAAAGTGAGTACAAGATCAAGGTGTTGCGGACGGACAATGGAGGTGAGTACATGTGTAAGCAATTTGATGTTTATTTGAAGAATGAAGGAATTGCAAGATAAACCACAACTCCATACACTCCACAACAAAATGGTGTTGCTGAAAGGGCAAATAGAACCATTATAGAGATGGCAAGGAACATGCTTCATACTCAAAACCTTGGTTATGAGTTTTGGGCGGAAGTTGTGGTCAATGCCGTATATACAAGTACCCTTGCATCAATGACACCACAAGAGGTTTGGAGTGAGAGACAACCTTGTATTTCACATATGAGGACCTTTAGATGTATCGCATATGCAAAGACACCAGATTGTATGAGATCCAAGCTTGATGCAAAAGGTACAAAGTATATTTTCTTAAGATATTGTGAAGGTACCAAGCCATATAGGCTAATGTGTTTGGACACCAAAAAGATCATCAAAAGTCGTGATGTTGAATTTTTGGAGCATAAGAATACTTGTGAGCACTTGGAGATGTGCCCAAGTAGGAGTAATGGTGTGTTTGTGGACACATCTTTAAATTCAGTAAATAAAGACAATGAAGACAATGAAGATGATGAAGATGATGGAGATGTGATTGAAGATAAGAAGAAGATTGAAAAGATGAAGGCTTCTATAGTTGCTAAAACCAGCAATGAAAGAAACAAAAGTGTTGAAGATGATGATGATGATGATGAGGAGTATCAACCTTTGAATGAGAAAAGACAAGTTGTAAGAGAAAAGATGGTTAGAAAAGAGCAAGGTGAATCTTCTTCTTCAAATGAAAGAAGATATCCTTTGAGGGATAGAAGACCACTTGGTGAATGGTGGAAGAACCACATCTTTCCTCAAATAAGTGAAAAACATGCAAATGTGGCTCTTCTTATTGATCCATTGTCTTTATGTGATGCTTTAAAGTCCCAAGATGCAATCAAGTGGAAGAAGTCTATGGAAGAAGAGTACCAATCCCTCATAAACAATGGTATATGGGAATTGGCTCCTCTTCCACCAAATCGATCCAGTGTTGGTTGTAAGTGGGTGTTTAGGACTAAAAGAGATGCAATGGATGTGGTGGTGAGCTACAAGGCAAGATTAGTTGCCAAAGGATACTCACAAGTTGCAAGTATTGATTTCAATGAGACTTATGCATCCGTTGCCAAATTCAACACCATCAGGACTATTATAGCCATTAGGGCAGCAATGGACTTGGAAATACACCAAATGGATGTGAAGACGGCCTTTTTGAATGGAGATTTACAAGAAGACATCTATATGGAGCAACCTCAAGGATTTATACAACAAGGCAAAGAACACCTTGTGTGCAAATTGAAGAAATCGTTGTATGGGTTGAAACAATCACCAAGAGCATGGTACCAACGTATTGACACATTTTTTGTCAATGAAGATTTTGTGAAGAGTGAGGCTCATCACTCATTATATGTGATGCAATCTAAAGAATTCTTGTTGATTGTAATCCTCTATGTTGATGATTTGATCATCTTAGCTAACAATATGGAGAAGATGAATTGGATGAAGGCCATATTAGAAAAAGAGTATGAAATGAGTGACTTGAGAGAGGTGCACTATTGCTTAGGAATAGAGTTTGTAAGAGATCGCAGCAACAACACCATTACAATGAGCCAAAGTAAGTACATTGAAGAAGTATTAAAATAATTTAACATGGAGGAGTGCAAGCCCATTGGAACACCTTTGGAGGCCAATTTGAAGTTGATGAAGCTCACGGATGAGGAATTTGCTCAAGTTGAAGGTGAGATGCAAAGTATTCTATTCAAAACAGCAGTTGGCTCACTTATGTATGCAATAGTGGCCACAAGAGTGGATTTTGCATATGCGGTGAGTGTTGTGAGCCAACACATGTCTAAGCTTGGACCTTTGCATTGGGCAACGGTAAAGTGGATATTGAGGTATTTAAAAGGTACAAAGGATTTCAAATTGTGTCTTGGTGGTAAGAACATTGACTTGCAAGGATATTGTGATGCGGATTGGGCTGGAGATGCAAATGATAGAAGATCCACAATAGGGTATGTGTTCTTTATTGGAGTGGGAGCCATTTCTTGGAATTGCAAGAGACAACCCACCATTGCAAGATCAACCATGGAAGCTGAGTACATGGCAGCAAGTCATTGTGCAATGGAGGCTTGTTGGATAAGACAACTCTTAGAAGACATTAGATTAGTGCAAATTGAAGCAACTCCAATAATGTGTGACAATCAAAGATGTCTTGCATTTGCTAAGAACCCAAAGCATCATTTAAGAACCAAGCACATTGATGTCCAACATCATTTCATACGAGAGACGATTGAAGATGGCATAATAGGTATGAAGTATTGTTCTACAAAAGACATGCTTGTTGATGTGCTTACAAAGGCATTAGTAAAGGATAGACACCACAAATTGATAAAGGCATTAGGCTTGAAAAGCCTTTGACCAATAGCAAAGTGGGAGTGTTAAGATATGTTTGTTAACATATGTTAAGGTAAAAGTAGAATAAGTTACCAAAATAATGGATATTATCTTAAGTAGGTTGCTAATGGTCAAAGGGTTATCTCTTAGTGTTTGGAAAGGCCATCCTATGAATAAAGGACAAAGCCAAGGGCCACGAGACAAGATAAAGGGATAAAGGATATCCTAAAGAATATCCAGATAAGAATATAAAGTAGATGCCTTAGAATATACTTGACGTAGGTGAGATGCCAAAGGATCCTAAGAGCATATTAGATATGCTAAAGGTATATCCATATAGAAGATAAGATGCCAAAGGATATACTTGGTATATCTTTTGATGAATGTAAAAGTGAAAGGATGGATGTTGTTGTAAGGGGCAACAACCACCACCTATAAGTAATGGATGTTGGAAGTGAGTGACATCTTACTCCACACTTCTCTGTGTATACAACCTTGCTGATGCTAAGAGTTGTGACTTCAAGCTTTGCTTTCTTCAATAATAACCTTGTGCAAATCAAAGCAGGAGACGAATAGAAGACAGCTTTTCGTACAAGGTATGGTCATTTTGACTATAATGTCATGCCATTTGATCTTATCAATGCTTTGGCGGTCTTTCAATACATGATGAATGATATTTTTTGAAAATATCTAGACGATTTTGTTGTCATCTATCTGGATGATATCTTGATATTTTCCAAGAATAAAGAAGAGCATAAGAAGCACGTTCGTTTGGTATTTGAAAAACTACGCAAGCGAGGACTCTATGCCAAGTTGGAGAAGTGCTTATTTCACTAAATTGAGATGGAATTTTTAGGGTTTGTTGCGACTACGGAAGGCTTGAAGATGGATCCCAAGAAGGTGGAAGCAATTGTGTCCTGAGAAGTTCCAAAGATGGTGTCGTATTGTGACACAATTATATGGTGAAACTATGACTAAAAATAATTTTTCAATTAATACTTTATTATCTTAGTTCAACAAAAATTCAACATATTTTAACAAGGTTTTTATGAAAGCCTCTTAATTTATTTTCTTCACTTAATAGCTAGTAGATAAGAATTAGTTAGTAATTTTATCTTCTAGGTTGTAGTAATTCTTTTACTGCCTTAGAAAGGCCATAAAATAATAAAAATATAATAAAAAGGATAAATCACTAGCATGATTGATATTAGGATTAAATTGAGGGTAGGGTTGGGCTATAAAATCCCTAGGATAGGTTAGATTGATAACCAAAAGTTGGCCGTTTTTAGGACAAGGTTGAAATCAGACCTTTGGCTACTAAAACGGCTGCCTAGGACAAATCAAGAGTCTTTTGGTAGATCAAAAGATAGAATTAGAGAGAAGACTTAAGAAGTTTTTCATAGGAGTTCATTGAAAGTGATTTGGATAAGAAATAACTTTGTAATAGCTTAGCAAAGTCAGGCTTATTTTGGGCAACTTGGAATTTTAAGAAATAAAATAGGGTTGATATTTTAGGCAATTTCAAAAGTTTTGTAGCAGATTCAAAGCTAAAAATTTGTGAATTTTTGAGTATTGTTGTTATAAATGTGTGCTATGAATTTGAGCTGAATCTAATGGTTTAGTTGTACGTAATTGAGGTTTAAATAGATTAAGGTCTTGAAAATTAAGTTTTGAGGGTCAATTAGGGTTTTTGAGATCTTGAGCAATTTGCTAATTGGATTGGAATGAAATTTGTATATATGGATAGTAGACTTGTTTTTCTATGCAAGTATAGAATTTGAGAGCAATTAAATGGTGTAAAAAGGAGATTTAGATACTAGAATATTGGCATCAAGATTAGAGAAGGGGCCAGCCGTCACCCATGAAAATTTATGGATTTTTTTTCTTTTTGTGAAGTTAGATCTTCTACAAACTTAATGTGCTTGTTTTCAACTTAATTAATAAGATGTGTGCAAAATTTCAATCAAAATCAACGATTTATTTGGTAGTTGTTGAGGTTCTAAAACTGCCTTAGGATTTCCTTAGGGTTTGGTTAGGATTCGACTAAGGTTAGTTAGGATTTGTTTTAGGATTTGTTAGGGTTGATTAGGCTTTAATAGGATTTGTTTTAGGATTTTTTTGAATTTTATCAAGGTTGACTAGGATTTAATTAGGGTATGATTAAGGATTATTTAGAGATTGATTAGAGAAGTTAGGACTAGTTATTGTTGCATATTTCCCTTTTATCTTCCACAGCCAAGTGCCTGGAGCATTCTCAAGTAAGACTTCACAACATACGACAACGGTTAGAGACGTACAATATTTTCTCGGATTTGCTAACTTCTATCAGATCTTCATGAAGAATTATTCTCAAATTGTTGCTCCACTCACTCGATTAACATGTAAGGATAAGCTCAAATAGAGACCTCTAGCGGAAAAAGCATTTCAGAATCTTAACACGGCATTTACTACGGCTCCAATTTTTATACACCCAAACTTTACAAAGGCTTTCTATTTGGAAACCGATGCTTTGGATTTTATTTTAGGAGTTGTACTTTCACAGATGGGCATCGACAATAAGCTTCATCCGGTTGCATTCTATTCACGGAAGTTTTCTGCGGCTAAGATCAACTACGAGATTCATGATAAGGAATTCCTTCCTATAATAGATTCTTTCCAAGAGTGGTTTCACTTCCTCAAAGAAGCTGCACATCCGATGACCGTATATATGGATCATAAGAATCTAGAGTACTTCATGTCAACTCGGGTTCTAAACTATTGTCAAGCTCGATGGAATATGTCGCTATCTAGGTTTGACTTTGTTATTACTTATCGGCCTAGAAAGTAGCAAGGACTATCCGATGCCTTATCAAGAAGATCATATCTTGCGCCAAAGGTTAGAGAAGCAGCGCTTGATCAACAGTGTACGACATTGTTAAAGCCAGAGCAATTCAAGATTTGTATTGTTGTTGTGCCAATTGATGCCGACTTCCTCAACCAGGTACGTACTGCGACCATTGAAGATTCAATAGTCCTTGATATCAAGCAACGTATCAATGATGACAAGTTCAAGGTTGAAGGAGATCTCTTATACTTTGAGGAGCGGCTATTTATCCCAAAAGGGCCAGCATGAATTTGAGTCCTTCAATCTCGTCATGACTTTTCAACTGCGGAACATTTTGGATTCAACAAGACCTTGGAATTCATTTCCCGAGATTTTTGGTGGCTCCAAATGTGGAAGGCTGTGAAAGATTTTGTCCTCTCTTGTGATATTTGTTCAAGATCCAAGAACCCTCGGCATCGCCCTCATGGACTTTTACAGCCATTGCCTATTCCATGTCATCCATGGTCTTCAGTTTCCATGGACTTTATTACAGATCTGCCCCCATCGAATTCATTTGATAACATCTTTGTTGTGGTGGATCGACTTATAAAGATGGCACATGTTGTTACAACATCCTTCATGGATCGACTCAAAAAATACCATTCTTTTCAAACTATGGATATCATCTGAAGCTTGATCTATTGAATTCGTAAGCGAATAACAACCCAGTAGCTGAAAGATTGGTGCGACAACTATCACAGCTTTAAACCACATTGAAGCTTCAATTACAAATTGCCCAAGAATCTTATAAAGCATCCACGGATAAATTTTGGAATCAGGCACTTAATTTCAAAATTAGAGATAAAATATGGTTGCTTTGACGGAATATCAAGACCAAGCGGCCATGTGATAAGTTGGACTACCAAAAATTGGGACCATTTGTTATCCAAAAGCAGATCAATCCTATGGCGTATCGCTTAGAGTTACCAACTGCTATGAAGGTACACCTTGTCTTTCATGTTTCTTCGTTAGAGCCTTATCGGGAATCATCTTTTTTTGGAAGAGTGTAATGTTTGCCACCTAGTATAGAAATTGAAAACAACAAAGAATATGAGGTGGAAAAGATACTAGATTCATGGCGAAGATGGAATAAATTAGAGTATTTTGTGCATTAGAGCGGCTACAATATTAATGAAAAAATATGGGAACCGGCCGAAAATCTCGCCAATGCGTCACAAAAAGTACGGAAATTCCATAGACAATATTCTAATAAACCAAAAATTGACCATTAATGAAGCGTGAAGATGAAGCCTTCTCTGGAGAAATGAATAGAAAAGGAATCCAAGTCTTATCAAAACATAACTTGTTGTATTTTGTAATATCAAGATATCTAATATCAAAGTGTATTTAGATATGGCTAATGAGAATGTAGATACTATACTAGTAGTACCATCTCAATCGAGTAGCTCACGACGTCGACCTCAAGATGAAGAATTAGAAGAGCCAAAAAGATGTTGAAGAATACCAAGCAGCAGGTGACTTGTAGTTATCTTTGAAGTTGAACCAGCTCATACAAGTAGTAGCAAAGCGATATTTTTAAGTCGTTTTCACGATGAAGATATAGAAGTTCAGGCATGGTCTCAAGTAGAAGGTGTTGGTCATTATCGGTGGCTACAAGGGTCCATGAATCATCTGCCTCGTAAACGACAGCTGGAGTATATTGCAGAGACTATGCGACAAGTTTTTGATTTCTTAAATTTGTGAGTATACATCTCAAATGGCTTCTCGAAGACCTCGAAGCCAGAGGAGGAGGTGATGTCAAGGACATACTTATTAGAATCTTCTAGAATATTCTAGAAGATTCCTAAAATTCTCTAGAATTTTTCAGAGCCTTCTAATATCTTTCTAGTTGGTAGAAGTTACTTAAGAAACTTCTTAGTTAGTGAAAGCTGCTTGAGAAGCTCCCTAGTTGGTAGAAGCTGCTTGAAAAGCTTCCTAGTTGGTGGAAGTTACTTGAGAAGTTTCCTAGTTGGTGGAAGCTGCTTAAAAAGCTGCCTAGGTAGGAGTATATATTGGAGTCAAGGCTGAAGAGTTTTTCAGTCTCGACAATACATCTCTTGGAGCTCTAGCTCACCTCTCTAATGTTGTTTTGTACTCATCTGATTAATCCAGTTCCTGCGAGTTCTTCTTGAACTTCTTATTTAGACTTCAAGTCTATATTTTATGTCTGTGATATATTATAAATTAAAACATAGTGTGAAAGACATTAAAGAATGTGTTAAAATAAAAAAATTAAGATTAGAAGAGGAAAGGATGAAAAAAGGAAGGGATTGTGATTCATTCTTTTTTATCTCTAATCTAATCTAAGTTGTTTCTTTTTACTTCTAAGATTTTATTCTATTTATCTTAGATCTACTTTACCTTTATTTTCTTCTCTCTTAGATCTTAATTTATATATTGTGGACTAAAATTAGAAGAAAAGTTGGTAGAAAATTAATAATAAGAAGGAAGAATAGAAATTCACTTTGGAAAGTGAAATTTCTTCAAGTTAGTCAAAGAAAAAAGGTTGATGAGGTAGAAAGACATGGATGAGAGGTCTTTTTGACCAAGAGGATAAGGAAGACCAGGCGGAGATGACAAGGGAGGAGTGAAGATGTAAAAGGAAAGAAAAATAGAATAAGAAGAGAGAAGTGTAGGAGAGCAAGGGAGGATATTTTTATGTATAGAGAGAGTTAAGAGACGAATTTGAAAGTGAGATTTAGTAGACATAATTTATGTAAGTTAAGGAATAGATGAATGTAAGTTTTATACTCATTTGTTTTATATTTAAAAGTTATGCTCTTTCAAAGTGACAAGGATCTATTTCCAAATCAGTGAAGTTTGAGAGAGCATATCTTTGTGATTAGAGTAGTGTTTTGAGCAAAATTTGTTGGATTTTGTAGATATATAAGTCTATCAGGTTTTCTAAAAAATTGATTGCCATTGGAGTTATATTCGAGGAGTTATAAGAAAAATTGTGGTTAGATCTAGAGTTATTAGAAGGCAAAATTAAAGAATTGGATGGAACCTATAACTCAAGTTTAGAGAGGACTTTTAGAGCAATAATTGGAGGATATTTACAACATGAGACAAGCTATAAGTCTACCAAATTTCAGCACTTAGGTCTTCTTTAATGAAGAACAATGAAGAAGTGAAGCAAAGGGGGTCCAGAATTGCAGGTCGCAAGGAGGGGTAACTTTGATGATGTGCTTCTCCCTAACTACAATAGCTATGATCAAAATAATTTTGGGGTTTGTTTCCTTATTTTCTTAAGTACTTTATGTTCAAATTTTGCTTCAATTGATGTGATATCTTAGGATTTATGATTGAAATTGGGGACAAGTCTCTAAAGGTAGAATAGGTTAGGATTCATAAAGTATGTTTTTTTAAATGTAAATTGTTCAATTTTATAAACTTTATGGATCTCATCTTGCACTTGATTAACTAGAGACACAAAAGACCTAGTGTTTCTTAGGACTAAGACTCTCACCATGACAACAATGATTAAGCAGTAGAAGCCAAGAAAGAATATTGACAGATAGCACGTATAGTAATCAATGCAATCAGCAGTCGGCAAACAATACTAATCAAGATCAAGCGTTACGAGTACATTCACCACTGTCAAAGAACTTGTGATACCACCATTGATGTTAATCTAGTGCAGCAAACACTATTAGTGACTCAACTTGGAAAAAAATTTTCCTTTATGAGCCATGACTTCGAAGACAATATTATTACTACACACTTGTCTTTCCGATCATCAACACACTAGAGAGAGATCAATGCTAAGATTACATGGTAATCACTTGTACCTTGAAGAGTGGCAACATTTTGCTCATTTCAATTATGAATTTGATGATTACACTACTCCACCACCGTCACAACCAGGAGCAACTACACCACGAAGCCAAGATGCGATCAGCAAATGTGACAATCTACACCTCCAATCCAAGCTTGATAAACATATCAACTTCCGCTCTAACAACTATTTGATATACAATGTGGAACGAGGTGGCTTATATCCATCGCCAAATGACTATCACGTCGATTGATATCCGCACGCCAAGTCAAACGACAACCGCATCAATTGATATCTACGAGCCAAGCTACATGACAACTATGTTTTGATTACGACTCTCTTTGACAATCATGATCCACAAATAGCTCAGCATCTGCTACGATCATCAACAAAGCAATTACGTACAAAAGTGTTACAAAAAAAATAAAAAATAAAAATAAAAATAACAAAATAATAAAATATATATATATATATATATATATATATATATATATATAATCAAAATCAAAATTAAAATTATTAAAATAAATTTAAATTCAAAAATTAAATTTTATTAAAAATTAAAAATTAAAATAAAATAATAATAAAAATAATAATTCATTAATAATAAATTTTTGAATTAAAAGAATATTTTGTATTATAGTAGATTTTCAAAAAAAAAAAAAAAAAAAAAAAAAAAATCTACTATAATACAAAATATTCTTTTAATTCTTATTACTAAAAAGATAATTGAATGGAATTGATTAATTTTGGGAGAAGGAATAATGTTAACATTGGATTACACATTAAATTCTTAATATTTTTATTTATCTTCAATATATAGAAGATTATTATCAAATAAAATAAAGAATGATTAAGAAAAGACCTAGTATAAATGGATTAGAAAGAAAGAACTTAAAAATAATTAATATGAACAAGGAGGTGGTTAGCCGCCCTTGTGTTTAATACGCGCTTAATTAGATAAGGCAGTTAAGCTTCTTTAGATAGTTAAAAAAAAGATAGTTTTATTAAGACCAAATAATAAGAAAGAACTTTTTTTAATAAAGTAGCTAAAAATAGCTAATCTTTTATTTTATAAAAGATAAAAAAAATATAAAAAGATATATAATTATTGGCATACAATCTTTTAGACATGAATAATTTTAATTTTAGATTATAGGATGACTCAACAATAAAATAGATTCATAGAGACTTTTTAATTTTTTTTTAAAACTTACCCATCAACATTTATGAACTAATGTTAATATGAATACATGGATAGATCCTATGCAAAGACATAGAAGGAATATCTGACACTTCTTTGAGTATGAAAAGGGAGGTATTCAACTCACCTCATCTTTAATATCAGAGTTGAATCCATCTTGTTAGAGAGTGGATTATCCCTCTACTCAAAGGTAATCAGCGCTTTAGAGGTTGCAGATTATTCTCTTCTAAACTAATATTTTTTTCATCACAATATTGGAGCATTATTCTTCTTGTGAGAGAATTGGTCACTCCTCTCCTTGAAGATCTTAGAATGTTTTAGAAGTTGCGGATTACCGTCCTCTAAATCCATATTGCCTTCTTACAAGTTTATTTCTTCTTACTCTTAGAATGATTGGAGGTTAAGACATTAATATGACTAAATCTTTTGAGTCCAAATTAGATGCCATTATAAGTGCTCTTATTATTTTATTTGCTAGAATTTTGGAAATTGAAGGAATTGTTGCAAAACTTTGTAACAACTCAATAACTAAAATATCACAATCTAGACTGTATCCACCTTCAATTTTTGCACTTAAAGATGTAGTACTATCTATACTACATCAAAAAAATCCATCTGTTTGATTATATAAGGAACCTCGAGTTAATCTTCTGGAAAAATATGATGGTACACATTCTAAATTTTGAGGGTTTGTCAATCAAATTCAATTGATAACAGTTCTATAACTTGAGACTTATCTAATAAAAGAATCATGGGTTAGATTGATTGGCACATTGCTTATGGAACAAGCACTATCATGATTTGCTCTCCTATTTGAAAAAAGATCACCAATTTTGAACAATTCTGAAGTTTTCATGGAAGTATTTGTGAAATCATTTGAAAAACATAACAAGGCTCAATAAGCAACAGCTAAGATCTAAGCATTACGTCAAAGGATGTTGTCATATTACATTTACGTGTAGTGTATAAAAATATTTTATATCTTGTATTTATTGTTATTACATATGTGAGTATTAGAGGTTATTTTAGAAGATATTATAAGGAGAGGGTTTATTATAGCTACTTAGTTAATAAATTAAGATGGCTATTTGTTTTGTTCCTACCTTATTTATATCCTAGAATAGACTCTTTTGTAATTAGAAGAAAGGTAAAGGCTGTTTTACCTTTTTTGTTGACTTTCGAGATAGAATGGACCTTGTGAGGAGTAAAAAAAGAAGAGCATGGGGTGAATAGGGCCTGACCAATAGGATTTGGCTGCCCATGTGGGTGTGTCATAGTCTAATATGGAAGGAAAGGGAGATATACTCCTCTTGCTAGATCTAGGATGAAAGGCAGTTTTGAATGGTGAACTTTGGAGAAAGATAGCTCCGACGAGATAGAAGCATTTGTAATAAAAATTCGTAGGTGTGTTCTTCAAGTTGTAAGGATTCTAGAACCTACTCACTTGCTTATTTTGGAGTTGTGAGAAAAAAATTATGCTTGTTTTAGTAGAGTAGGGTTTGCTGCCACCCGACAAAGAGGGGCAGAAACTTCGAGCTGCCACTGCAAGTTTGATTTCAACTCTTTCTTAGTGAAATTTATAGAGAGTGTGGAAAATTGTGCTAGCTTTCTATCAAGACATCTCTTGTAGCATTTGGAGTTGGAGAGCAAAAGTTGTGAGCTTGAGAGTGGGAAAGGATTTGCTGCCATCTGATGAAAAGAGGCAAAGACTTTGTTCAACCACCCAAGTCAGAAAATCTCTTCAATCCTTTTGATAATTCTGATATTTATAGTAGCTTGTGTAAGCTTTCCACAAAAACAAAAATCAATACATTTGGAGCTTTGATGAAAGTTTTATGAGCCGTGAAGTGTCAAAGAGGGCAAATTGTTGCTAGGGTTTGAAGAGTAGAATCAACTAGCTACAAAATCTGCAGTTTGAGAGGTATGTATGCGAAATTTTAGAATAATTTAGATAATGGAGTGAGCTTTCTAAAAAGCTATTGCATGTCCAATTTGGAGAAGGGAAGTGATCACAACAAAGGCTGAAGTGAAGAGGAGCTTTGCTGCCTTTGCATTTTCTTGGAAATTTTAGCGCCTACTTCTTTTAGCCATAAATTTTAAATGGTAAGTCAACTATTTGTGAAATTTTGATATGTTTTACAATGGATTATTGGCTTTCCATAGGCTATAAGCACGCTTGATTCGACCTTTGGATGAATTTTTAGTGATTTATTTAGTTTCAGCTTGTTGTATAACTTGTATTCCTCATATGCGGTTGTATTTTGAGGTATACTTGAATACATATATACTTTGCTTATATCTTTTATACAAGTATATATACTTGTATTTATATCAAGTATTTATACAAGTATTTTATAAGTATTATATATAATATTTATACAAGTATTTGTATAAGTATTATACCAAGAATTATACAAGTATTATATAAGTATTTATACAAGTATTATTCAAGTATTTATACTTTATATTTGTACAAGACTTGTACAAGTATAATACAAGTATAACTTGAAAGCTTGAACAAATATTGTGCAAGTATAGAAGATACTTGCATGGCTTCCTCTAATGTTCCGTGCTAGTTCTAGTAGCAGCTAGGAACCCGACGTTTTTCCAAGGCGAATTCTCTCTACCCGACAACAAGCTCTATATCAATCTATATATTCAATTTTAGGCAATTAGCATGTGACATCAATTGGAAAGAAGAAGCTTTAATGAGCCAATTTTATTGGAGATTAAGAGATGATGTGAAGGATTTGTTATTATTGCTTCCGGATCCACAATCGCTCAATGAAGCCATTAGCCAAGTTATAAAATGTGATAATTAATTATTTCAATGTCAACAAGATCAATGTTCATGGACTTTAATAAGACAACACGCAATCCGACATATTCTTGCTATATCAACAAGCATTTTGAATTCACACTTACAAGTAGAAGATATGCAATGTGATGCATTACAATTTAAATCTCTTAGTCCACAAGAAAAGAAGAATTGGATAGAAGAAGGTATATATCTATATTATGGCGAAGAAGGCCACAAGGTTGGCAATTGTCCGAAGAAAAAAAATTAACACATTACCAAAACCAAGAGCGCAATTGTTCAAAAAAATGACAATGTTCAACCACAATAGGGACCATGCAGCTGGACAATCCAACATTACAAAACTATTCAGGTTCCTTTCTTTTTGCTCAACCTGCTTGTTGTTTTACAATCCCTTTGTATTTGGGCCCACAAAAGCTTTAGACAACCACTTTGTTAGATTTGGAGGCGTCTGCTTGTTTCATAGATGAGGCATTGACTAAGCTTTATAAAATTCTTTTAGTATAGAAATCCAAACCTATTCATATAAAAATAATAGATGGGCAACTCTTATCCTCTGGTAGAGTCATCTATAAAACTATGCCTGTAGAAATATCATTCAAAGATTATAGAAGCCAAATTATATTCAACGTTATTAGGATCTCTTCAAATTCTATTATTCTCGGGCTATCTTGATTGGAAAAGCATAATCCATCTATAGATTGGAGGTTGTAAAGAATAATATTTTCTATAGAGATTCTTATAAAAAAAAATTTGAAAAAGCCACAAATTTGTAAATCTTTATTTATTGGAGTAAAGGCTTTTATAAGATCGGCCAAAGAAGGTACACCATTTGTTATTTATGTGACTCCAATTAAAGAAGATATGACTTCATCGACAAGTATTCTAAAGTAATATAATGAATTTCAAGATATTTTTTAAAAGAAGAATGTTGATATATTCCTAGAGCACCAACCATACGATTATGCTATAGATCTCGAAGATAGAACACAACCACCTTTTTGCCCAATCTACAATCTTTTCCAAGATGAACTTTCAGTATTGAAAGATTACATTTATAAAAATCTTATAAAGAACTTCATTAGACATTCAAAATCTCTAGCAGATGCGCTTTTACTTTTTGTGAAGAAGAAATATGATTCTTTACGTTGTCATGGCGAAAGTCCACTTCAGATAGACGCAAGGTCCCTCTTTACAATCAAGTTGGATCCAATATGCACAAAATTTTTTAAATTTTTCTTTTATAGTCACAAAACCATGCGTATAATAAATCAACAAACTAGAAGCTTGGAAATTTATAAATCAAAATCCAATTGTTTATACAAGTTCAAATTTTGGAAGCATAGAGTTTACTTCTTTAGTCATCTTCACAAAATTTCTCAACCGTGAATTCATTACCGATCACCAAATATCATCAAAATATTAGCAAGTAATTATATAAGTAAAACCAAACCAGAAACTTGAAAATTCATAATTTAAGATCCAATTTTTCAAATAAGCTCAAAATTTAGGAAAACATAACTCATACCTTTGATCATTGTCACATAAATTTTCAGCCGTGAAATCATTGCCGATCGTTAGATATCACCAAATCCTTGGCAAATACTTTTAAAAGTCAAATCTCAACCTGAAACTTGGAAATTCATAATTTAAGATCCAGCCATTCAAATAAGCTCAAAATTTAGGAAAATATAACTCATACCTTTGATCCTCATCACATAAATTTTGAGCTCTGAATTCATTGCTGATCGTTAGATATCATCAAATCCTTGGCAGATACTTTTAAAAGTCAAAACCCTAGATATCTGAGAACAAATTTGTCATTACTCCCTAATCAAAGTCTCAATTGATATGAGATTGTAGACATAGACTCTTTATAGTATAAGTAATATGTACACCAAAAATGAGCTTCAAATTCATCTTGAAACTCAAGTTCTAGCTTAAAGCAAATCATTCTATTTATCTAACTTCTTCAAAAACCCAGTTTAGTTTGCTGGGTTTAACTAGCCATAACTCACTCATTCTAAACTCATTTCTATCAATTCTTGGACGTAAAATGTATAGCTTACAGTCTAGTTTCTAACCCAACTTCCCGATTTCTTGCTAGTATCTTAAAACTTCTAATATACCCTGAAAAGTGACAGTAGGTGTCATATTAGTAGTCTAAGTTCAAACAAGCATATCTCTCTCATCTAAGCTCCGATTCCTACGTTTCTACCACCTAAACTCATGCCAAGAAGAAGTTCTCTCTGAATACCTCTCTATATTTGCCAAAAAACCCCGTCTTCTTCTCCTCCGAGCTCGTCAAAGAAGTCGCAGCCAAGGTCTTTAAAGTCCAAGTCAATAATTAATAGTTTAAAGTTATAAAAACCCCAATTCTAATCCTCCAAGTCAGCACTATCAATGGTAGCCGACTATTGACATCCAAATCTACTATTTATCCTTGGTAAAATCCTAAATTCAACCTCAAAGTCAAAACTCCTTATATCTACAAATATAACCCTGAATCTACTAAAATCTAAGATTGGAAAAAAGATAAAAGAAATAAAAGAAAGTTTCAAGGCTAGATCAAAGTTAAAGTTAAGATTAAAGATAAGGTAAAATTTTAACCAAAGAAAAAGAAAGAAAGTGAGAAATTTTTCCTAAACTATATAAAAACTTAGATTGGTAAGAAGAAAGAAAGAACTTAATAAAATTTTGAAGAAAAGATAATTAAGTTAGGTTTCTATATATGGATGTATTTACTTCACGACAACGTATATGCATTGATTATCAAAGATTGAATAAAATAATGATAAAAAATCATTATCCACTACAATTAATTTTAGGACTCTTGGAATAACTCGGCCAAGCTAAGATCTATACTAAGATAGATCTTTGTAGAGCATACAACCTGGTATGGATCAAAGAAGGAGATGAATTGAAGACTGTATTTTGAACAAGGTATGGACATTTTGAATATAATGTTATGCCTTCTGGACTAACAAATACACCTGCTATCTTTCAGCATTTAATGAATGATATCTTTTGAGAATATTTGGACAAGTTTGTAGTAATCTATCTTGATGATATCTTGATCTATTCAAAAAATCTAGAGGAATATGAGGGACATATCAAATAAATATTACAAAAGTTGTGAGATACATGCTTGTATGCCAAACCTAAGAAATGTATATTTCACCAATCTAAGATGGAATTTTTGAAGTACATCATATCTACTAAGGATTTGACGATGGATTCCAAAAAAGTAGAAGCGATTATATTCTAAAGACTATGAGAGATGTACAATGTTTTTTTAAATTTGCTAACTTCTATCGGATCTTTATCAAAAATTACTCTCAAGTTGCCGCCTTTCTTACTCGATTGACATGTAAAGACAAGTTAGAATGGGGCCTTCAAGTGGAGAAGGCATTCCAAGATCTCAAGATAGTATTTACTATAGCCCCAATATTGGTGTATTCAAATTTTATAAAGATATTATACTTGGAGACTGATGCTTTAGATTTTGCATTAGAGGCCATATTTTCACAAATGGATATAGACAACAAATTCCATGCTATTGTATTTTATTCTCAAAAGTTCTTTATTGGCAAAATTAATTATGAAATCTAAGATAAGGAACTTCTTGCTATTGTGGATTCTTTTCAAGAATAGTATCATTTTTTTGAAGGAACAATGCATTTTGTAACTATATATATAGATCACAAGAATTTAGAATATTTTATGCCAGCCCAAGTTTTTAATTGCCGCCAAACTCAATGGAATATGTCGCTATCTCGATTTAACTTTATCATCACTTATGGGTCTAGGAAGCAACAAGGATTGTCTGATGCCTTATTAAGGAAATCATATTTTATACCAAGGATAGGAGATCAACAATATACAACTTTATTGAAACCGAAACAATTTTGCCTTTGCGCCACTATTACATTGGTACCTATCGATCCTAGTTTTTTCAATGAGGTACATGTTGCAACTACTAATGATACTTTGGCCCTTGATGTTAAGCATCACTTGAAAAAAAATGTTGATAAGTTCAATTTTGAGGAAGATCTTTTATACTTTGAAGAACATTTGTATATCCGAGAAGGACCAACATGACTGTGCGTTCTTTAGTCTTGCCATGACTTTCCCACTGTGGATCACTTTGGTTGAAGGATTTGCAAAGCAGCTATTGCAACTCCAAACAACCTTGAAGCTTCAATTATAAGCAGCTCAAGATGCTTATAAAGCATCTACAGATAAATTTAGGAATCAATTGCTTGCTTTTCATATTAGAGATAAGATATGGCTTCTTTGACAAAATATCAAGATTAAGCAACCATGCAATAAGTTGGACTATCAAAAATTGGGACCATTTTCTATCGAGAAGAAAATCAATCTACTGGCATATTGCTTAGAATTATCATCTATTATGAAGGTATATCCAATTTTTTATATCTCTCTTTTAAAATCGTATTGGAAGTCACATATTTCGAGAAGAGTATAAAAATCGCCACCTAGTATCGAAATTAAAGACCATGAAGAATACAAGGTTGAAAATATATTTGATTCACAGCAAAGATGGAACAAATTAGAATATCTTGTTCCTTGGCAAGGCTTTGATATTAATGAGCACACATAGGAATCACTTGCAAATCTTGCCAATACACCTCAAAAGATATAGGAATTTCATTGACTCCATTTCCACAAATCTAAACGTATTTGATGATAACTTCTTAGTAAAGATTAGACTCAAAGAATATTCATAAAGAGAGGGAGAGTTAAATTAAAGCCTTCATCTAAATGTAATCATCTATTCTAGAATAGAATAGAGTGGTAGAAGCAAGTTAGTCACTATGTCAAACCTTCAAGCATTGAAAGAACAAGACTCAAAAGATTTTCTTGCTATACAAGCTTTGAATGAACAAGTGCAATTTTTATAGCCTTCAATTGAGCAAAGTAAAGATAATACATTTCAATGCCAAGTACGACCTCAATTGGAGCCATTAGGAGTAAGATTCAACCATATAAGTCTCAATTTCAATGCTCAAATTTTAATGATATTGCTTGAACTTGGAAAGGTGAATCTTTTTAATCCTGAGATCTTATTTGGAAGATGTTTTGAAGGCCGCAATAAAAATCAGATCCTTGGGTGGGATGTTTCAACAACAGAGGTACTAGCTCAAGGCCATAGGCAATTTCTTTGAGGATTATTAGAACCCATTGCTGAAAAACAAAGAATAAAATACATAGCTTCATTAATAGATCGTATTCTTGATTTCTTACATATGTAATAAATTTGAGCTCCTTTTAGGACTTATCACTAGAAAAGGGGGTGATATTAGGAATATCCACTCCAAAGGTTCACAAAATCTTTTAGAATATTTTATAAGCTTTTTAATTGGTGAAAGTTGGTTGAAAAGTTTTCCACTTAATAGAAGGAGCTCAAGAAGCTTCCTAGTTAGTAGAAGGAACTAAAGAAACTTTCTAGTTGGTAGAAGCTGCTCAAGAAGCTTCTTAGTTTGATAGAAGCCGCTTACAAAGCGTCTTAGATAGGAGTATATATAGGGGTCGAGGTTGAAGAATTCTTTAGTCTCGAAAATGTATTTCTTGGAATTTTGACTCACCTTTCTTGGTGTTATTTGTGTAGTCATTTGTTTAATTCAAGTTCTTATTTGGTTTCTTCTAGAAATCTTGTCTTGGTTTCAAGTCTCTTGTTCTATATTCTTGTACCCTTGACAATATCTTAAATCCACATCTTAATTTCAAATGGCTATATCTTCTTCACTTTAATCCTAAATCTTCTAATTTTTACATATAAATTATTGTTTTAAATCTAAACAATACAATCCTTGCTTCTTCTTTCTAAATGTCTTTTTTAAAGTTGCCAAAATTATTGAAATGGCTACAAATAGCCTATTAAAAGTCTATTGATATCATAGACATAAGATTTATTCCAACATTTATCTAATTAATATGGATAGATAGAAATAAATAAAAATAGATTAATTTGATAATATCTTATATAAAAGCTTTTTAGAAGCTTCACAAATATGATTTCATCTTTATATATGTTAATAAATAATTAGTAGGTTAAAAATTTAGCTAAGAAGTTAACCACACATTGCATATGTTGGTAGCTTATAAAATAAGCTAAGTACGTGGCGCACATATAAGAAACTTGTTTTGCAAGTTTGTCACATGTCTTGCAAATTGGACACGTGTTGGAGGTCCTATAGAACATAACAATATAGCCCTTAGGTAGATAGAATATATAAAAATAAGAATGAAGCCTTCTTCAATTTTATCAACTCTTTTATTGCTTCTAGCCTAATTCAAGAGTCTTTATATTTTTTAATCTTTGGCAATAGCCATTCTAATTTTTTCTTGAATATATATACTTTTTTATTTCTATTTTTTCATTTTTCTTTGACATAGATTTTATTGATTTATATGTGAGCCCTAAATTATGCACCAAAATCTTATTTAATTAATTTTTGATATTTTGATAAGATATAATATTATTTATTGATTGATTGTGAGCATAGAAGTCAACTATTGGTCTTCTCTATAAATAATATTAGTTGGAGATCATGGAAGGTATAGATTGAGCTCTTAATGACAAGTGGTGTTAAAAACAATAGTTGGTAGATACAAAAATTTAAAATAAGATAAAGTGTCATGCAAGTTATACCACTTACTGCCAAATTAGTTATTACTTATAAGTTATTGGCAACGGTAATTGTCGATAAATGGCTTGACGACTTGAGTATATAAGACCCTCTCAAAGCCTTGTTCATCATCATTTTTTCAATCAATTTTTCCATCAATCTATCTATCTAGCTTTCTCTCTCACACCTTTATTTTGAACCCTTGGCAAGGCCAACTTAGCGAGGCACTTCAAATTATATTGTTTTATTTGTCATAAATTTGTATTGTTAGTTATTATTTTATATTCTTGTTGGTCCTCTTGGAGCTTATTTTTAGTAGAATTATTTTCTTATTTAGATATGTTCATTGTATAGGAGAGAAAAAAATTAATAAGATTAGATGAAAGAATTATTAATTTTGGAGTTGAAATATAAAAGTTATGAAGGTTTGAAATTGGGAGGTTTTTTTTTGCTACTACTGCTGCTACTCTATCCTAGAGCTGCACCAATTTTCATCCAATAATACTATTATCATCCAACTATCTCTATTCTCATCCAATTTTATTGACTTTTATCCAACAACACTATTATCATCCAATTATCTCTATTTTCATCCAATTATATTAATTTTCATCCAATGGTACTATTTTCATCTAATAATATCATTTTCATCTAATAATATTATTTTTATCTAGTTATCTTCTTCTATCCAATTTCTTTCATCCAACTATCCTATTTTATTATTTCTATGTAATTCTTTATTTTTTTATTTTATTTTTTTATCACTTGTTTTAAATTAAATTAAATGGTAATCATTGCTTAGAAGGCATTATCTAAAGAATTGAAACTACAATCACTTGATTAATTAATCAATCATTAAAATAATCACATAATTAGTCTCTACTATCTTTTGAACTTGTTGTATAGTTATTTTTCCTCTTAAAGTAGATCAAGGGAGGAATTTTAGCTCATATTATGCATCTTCTTTTAGTTCATATTCTTAATAGATTGATAAGAATATATACATTATATCAGAGCTTTGTCTTTTTTTGATTAAAAGTGTATTATTTTTTTCTCTTGATAAAATATAAGCATATTAGATATTATAGATTATCCACTTCTAAACTAATATTGTTTCTAAATTTTATTTATTTTTTAATTCTTGAGTGTTTTATTCTACAATGAAAATAGATATTTTTCTTTCTATTATATTATCATGGTAGAGCTTGCTGAAATGAAGAGTGGAATGGTACAAATGCAAGAGCAAATAAGAAAGTTTATACTTGTAATGCAGTAATTCAATGTACCACCATAAGGAGCAATAAGATTAGCAAGAAGTGAAGATATAGAGATGCTTCAATATCTACACCAAGACATATTATTTCACCTATGATAGAATATCATTCAAGCATCAAAGAATCAAAAATTAGTTTGCTTAAAAAGTTTGATGGCACAAGATTTAAATTTTAAAGATTCATCAATCAAGTATTATTGATGATTGAACTTCAATCTCAAAGTTATCCAACTTAAAAAATACAAGTTAGATTTATTAGAATATTACTTTTAGATATATATCCAAATTATTCAATATTAGATCATATCATTCAAAAAAAGATGAAAACCATGATATTTTATCTTATCATGGTTTTCATCTTTTTTTGAATGATATGATCCAATATTGAATAATTTGGATATATTTTTAGTAAAATTTTAATCTATGTATAGAGAATATGATGTAATTTGTATTGCAACTAAGAAGATCCGTATCTTGTAACACGACAATCAATCAATGATATTATATGCTTCACAATTTTGACAACTAGCGGCTAATATCAAATAGGATGATTTTGCATTCATCAGCCAATTTTTCTATAGGTTATAATATGAGGTAAAAAAATTCATGTTCAACTTACTTGATCCTTAGACATTGAATCAAGCAATTGACTTTGCTTTGAAGTGTGACAATTTACTTTTTGAATTTCAATCTAAGAGTCACATAAAAAAGCCTCAATGTTATTATAATATAATAGCAATACCAACATCTTTTTAATATGTATATTTAAAATTAGAAGAAATGCAAATTGACGTGATATATTTTAAACCTCTTATTAAATAAAAAAAGAATCATTGTTATCAAAAAAGATTATGCTTATACTGTAGAGAATTTAAGTACATTAATCAACATTATTCAAAGAAACAATACAACTACAAAATAAAAAATATGGTGTCATGTTGTGGTTTAGCTACCATATGAAAATATTGTATATATATATATTTAATATATAATTTATTACATAACTAAATAAGAACCATATTAGCAAATTTTTATTGATTATAAAATATAATTAGATTATTAGTTTAAAAGGAATCTATTTAAAAGGAATATTATTGAAATTTATATAACCTTATTTTTTTGATAGTAACTTTTGAAATTAATTTTATATTGATAATAACTTTATATATTTTGAATCACCTTTGCTAGACATCGATGATCCTTGAGATCTTATTTATTTCTTTTATTAGGTATTTATAATATATATTATATAAATCTTATTAGAAAAAAGATTAAAAAAAAAATTTTAGTATAAAAATGAATAATTAGGCCATCCATGTAGATGAATGGAGATAGATGATAGAAGTCTCTATTCCTATTGGCCAAAAGTCATACCTAATGGATTTTAAGGAGATTGCCTAAGGCCTTATAAGAGATTAGAATTTATTTTTTAACAATATTAGAGGCTATGATCAATAAGTTTGGATCTTTGGTTATGGTTTTGGTATAAAATTTGTGTGATTTGGACTTTCTATGAAAGAGATATAGGCACTCAAAGTTAAGGTATTGAAATTGTATCTACTATTTCTCTTTTAGATATAACTCATGCATACACAAAACAATAGAAGTTTGATGATTAAATTTGAAAAGATTACTTTCTTGGCTATACTTTTTAAATATGGCTTAATGAAATTTAAGCTCAAATAAAAGAAATATTAAAAATTGAACTTAGTACTTCCAATCTAAAGGCAATAAGTAACCCTGTTTTATTAGTAGATGTATTTTGAGCCATATCTTAAGCAATTTGATAAATTTTTAGCTCAAAGTTTTCAAAAGTATATATTTTTATATTCTAAAGCTATGTATTAAGATTTTTTGGCATTAAAATTTTGGATTTATGAGATATGAAGAAAATAATACACAAGTGTCTATAAATTAGGATTTTAAATATCTACTAGGATTTTTAAGATATCAGATGATCATAAGCAAATCTATAATTGAATTTTTCTAAAATGCAGTATAAGTATATAAACAAAATTTTGGAGAAATTTTATAGAAAATAAATGGTTGAATCAAAAGTTACTGAATTCTAAAATTTGGATAGAAATAAATTTTTGTAGATGAATAAACTATTGAAAGATTTTGTTGCAATTTGAACATTTTGTACAAACTAAAGGAATTTTTTTAGGAGCCAAGACTTGGTAATTGTGGAAAAATGGATATATGGAGTTATAATAAAATTTTGATATAAAGATGGAGTTTTAAAAGGAAATTATGGATTTTTTTTTTAAATTATTGGAAATCTAACTTATTATCAATTGGTTATTTGAGATGCTATAAAGAAATAGGTGTTAAGATTTTTTTATATATCATAGAATAACTTTATGTACAAACCTATTTAAATTTAAGAAGATTTAATCAATATAATTTTTCTTTTGTAATATTGTCATATTATTTGTCTTTTTTATTAAAGACAAATTACTTATTAGAGTCTTATCAATAAATTATAAGTAAATTCTCTATAGCCAAATATCCAATATATTTTCAGATTGAAGATCATGCCACATGACAATGGCGATTAGAAAAGACAATATGTCAAAAAATAAATTTATCTAGCTGTAATAGGGATCATGCAGTTGGAATCTTATACAACTGCTCATTAAGGTCCTATTCTCTTCTTAGAACTCTCTTCTTTTTTTATAATAGATATGAGTTTAGGACCTAAAAATCACAAAGACTTTATCTTGCTAGATTTAAGAGTATCAGTATGTTTTTTAAATGAAGAATTTGTTAAAAGTCATAAAATATCTTTAATATAAAAAACTAAATCCATATATATAAAAGTCATAGATGGTCATCTGTTGTCTTTTAGAGATGTTATTCATAAAATTCTTCCTATAAATATAACAATAGATAGTGATAATAATTATGTAATCTTTAACATAATTAAATCTTCTTCTAATCCAATCATTTTAGTTTACTCATGGCTTAAAAAGTATAATCTTTGAATAGATTAGATTTTTTGTAGACTTGATTTTTTTAGAGAATTATTAAAAGTCTTATTAACCAAGTGAAAAGCTATAAGTCTAATATAATAAATCCATATTTGTAGATACAAAAGTTTTTATGCATACAACAAAAAAATGATCATCTTTTGTTATTTATGCTATATCCATTTTTGATGGTGGAAAGACTTCAAATCGCATTTTAAGCCAATACTAAGATTATCAAGACGTTTTTGAGAAGAAAAATAGAGATATTCTTCTAGAGCATTATCTACGTGATTATTCAATCAAACTCAAAGAGAGAACTTAGCCTCTATTTGGACCAATCTATAATTTATCACAAAATAAGTTGGTTAAAATTAAAAAAATATATTGATGAGAACTTAGCTAAAAATTTCATATATCATTCAAAATCTCCAATAAAAATTCCTATCTTATTTGTGAAGAAAACAAATGGATCACTATGGATGTGTATAGATTATTGAGGGCATAATAAGATTACTATAAAAAATAAATGTCCACTATTTTTGATATCTAAATTTCTTGATCAACTAAATCAAGCTACAATCTATACAAAAATAAATCTATCAAGAGAGTACAATCTAATCTACATCAAAGAAGAGGATGAATGGAAGATTGCATTTCAAACAAGGTATAGACACTTTAAATATAACGTTATGCCTTTTAGATTCACAAATGCTTCAATTGCTTTTCAACATCTCATGAATGATATTTTTTGTGAGTTTTTAGATAATTTTGTTGTTTGTTATCCAGACAATATTTTAATCTATTTTAAAAATGCAAAAAGGCATAAATTACATGTTCATTGTGTATTACAAAAACTTAAAGCTATGAAATTGTATGCCAAGATTAAAAAAAAAATTATGTATTTCATATTACTCAAGTTGACTTCTTAGGATATATCATTTCAAATAATGGTCTCATGATAGATCCTAAAAAAGTCTAGATAATCAGGGATTAGAAGATTTCAAGAATAATAAAAGATGTGCAATGCTTTCTAAGATTTTCTAATTACTATTGAATCTTTATCAAGAACTTTTTTTAAGTTACAAATCTACTTACACGCTTAACTTATAAGAACAAATTCAAATAGAATAAAGAAGTAAAAGTATTGTTTGAAGCTTTGAAAATAGCTTTTATTTCTATACCAATTTTATATTATATTGAATTTTTTAAAATATTTTTTATAGAAATAGATATATCAATAGGTACAATATTATCACAAATAGGAATAGATGACAAATTCCACTCAATAACTTTCTATTTCAAGAAATTTTTAGAAATAGAGATTAATTATAAAATCCATGATAAAGAACTTTTTGCAATTATAAATTCTTTTTAAAAATAGCATCACTATCTAGAAGGTGCTTCTACTGTAGTCACATTGCATAAAAATTATAAAAATCTTGAGCATGCATATCAGCATGCATGTTGAATCATTGTCAGGCTTGTTAGAGCATATCTTTGTCAAGATTTGAGTTCATTATCACTTACTACGTAGCAAAATCTATCAAAATATTTTGGATATAATAAGACTATGGAGCTAATACCAAGAAATTTTTGATGGCGTCAAATGTGAAAAGCAATTAAAGAGTTTGTACAATTGTGCAATATTTATTCAAGATCAAAAATTCCTTATCATTGACCTTAGGGACTTTTCCAACCTTACTTAAATCATAATAATCTTAATCTTTTATTTCTATAGATTTTATTATGGATCTTCTAAATTCAAATTCATATAATTTTATATTTGTGATTGTAGATTATTTCACCAAGATTACACATTTTAGACCATTGTTGTATAATGTATTGTCCTGCTTCGAAATGCACTGGGCACTTGGCTATGGAGGGTGAAGTTATGGTTCACATACACTCAAAAATTCTAAACAAGTTTTATCCATATACAAAAGATATAATTTGAATATCATAACAAGAATATTTAAATCAATGCAAAGTACTTAAAAACACTCTTTTTGATAACTTTATTCACATAAAATTCTAATTTCTTATTACTTGTTACAATCAAGCAATGAAGAGTCTCTATATAAGTCTTAACTTCAATCAATAAAATTCAATAAGCTATAATTTTTTTTATCTAACCATCAATTTAATGTGAAACTTTGCACAAAAATACAAATACAAGCCTTTTGTATGCTCAAAAAGTTTCAATCCAACCCAACTTACGGATTGTGAAAAATGGACCAAATCCCACACTGATGTCACTTGGCTGCCAATTTGAAAGTTAAGGTAGAAACCTTGGCAATAATTTCTCCTTTTATAACTATTAACTTCAATTAAAATTTAGTGTGTAGCTCAATCTTTAAGTCTCTCAATATTATGCCAAATTTTTGCTTGATCCAATTAATAGATCTTAAGATATTGTAGGAACTCCAAACAACCCTAAACTGCCAACTTTTGGTACCTCTTTGTACTAAAGATTGAATAAATTCCAAATGCACTATTTGATTGTTACAATTTTTTACTCAATCTTAGCACACTCAATCAATCACACACTTTCAAATTTTCAACTATGGATGCCACACCAATTGCACAAATAGCCAAAGTGCTAGCTCTAATTTTATTGCATAAAAAACGTAATCTCACGTACAAACCTTGACTTCAAATAACAATTGCTAAGTCTTTACAAACCCTCTAAAAATAAGCCTAATATTCCTAAAAGAAGCTTCAAGCTAGCTCTTCAATCCTAATCACCGATCTTTGAATGTCCCAACTCCTTGCCCTTGGTACTTGTTTTCATGGCTAGAAGTCTGATTTTGATCCTGTCTCATATCCGATCAATCCCTAGGTATCAATCCAACTAATTCTAAGGATTTTAAGCTTAATCCTATCTTCAATTTAATCCTAGTATCAACCATATTAATTATTTATCTTTTCTATTCTATTTTTATTAACTTATGGCTTTTTTAAAAATAATAATAGAATTTGTACAACCTAAAGAAAAATTTAATAACTAACTTTTATCTATTAGCTATTAAAACAAGAAAATAATCTAAAAGGCTTTCATAAATCTTTTTTTAAATATCTTAAGTTCCTATTGAACTAAGATAATCAAGTATTAAGTAGAAATTATTCTTATTCATATTTTTCACTATATAAATGTGTTACAATATGACACCGTGTATAAAATCTATTACATGTAAAGAAATATCAAAATTCTTTCTTAACAATATTTATTGTTATTATGGATTCTCAAAGGATATTATATCAAATAAGAAGACATAATTTATATCAAGATTTTAGAAAATCCTTTTTAAAATATTGAAGGTGGATATAAAATTATCTTCAATTTTTCATCTTCAAATTAATAAACAAACAAAATGGATAAATCAAGTTTTGGAATAATATTTAAGATGTACCATCAACTATCATGAAGATGATTGAACAACTCTTTTGCCATTGATAAAATTTGCTTACAATAATTTGGTACATTCTTCTATTCAATAAACTCTATTCTTTGTCAATTATAGTGATCATCCATGACTTGATACTTTTGATAATTGATTGTGAGATTCTTCAAATTGGTTGTCAGAGCTATATGTAACAATAAAGGCATAATTAAAAGAAGCTCAAGAACAACAAAAGATCAATATAAATATCTATTATAAGAAACAATCTCAATTCTACATGGACAATAAAGTATGATTACTTTGTCATAATATCAAGAATATTTTTCCTTATAACAAGTTGGATTATTGTAAATTTGAACTATTTTTTATTTGTAAACAGATCAATCCAATTGTTTATCAAATACATTTATTAAAATCTATGAAGATCCATCTTGTATTTAATTTATAATTATTTGAAACATAGAAGATAATAGATATACAAGAAAAAAGACAAATGCCACCGTCTCCTATAGAAGTGGACAACAATGAAGAATTTGAGTTAGAAGAGGTCTTAGATTCAAATCAACGTCAAAATCAATTAGAATATCTTATACATTGGCATAAATATAATATTAGTGAATGCATATAAGAGCCATTTAAGAATCTAGTAAATACATCAGCTAAAGTTAATGAGTTTCATCAACAACATCCATCAAAATCAAGATAAAGAGTCAAAAAAAATTTTGCTATAAAACAAAGTAAATTCAATCAAAATTTTATTTTATCTTATATTATTGTTTATTATTTTTTAAATTTTTTAGCACCAAAGAGATGGAAAATCAACAAGAAAATTTAGCTCAAGAATTATTATTTATTGACTTACCAAACAAGACATTACAACTATTACAACCTTCAAAATGATGGAATAGAGATAAAGATCCTCAAGAATAATATGTTCTTTTTTGGATAGATGGCAAGATATAATATATTTAATATTATGATCTTAGAAGAAACTCTTGATATTTGATAATACTTTTAGAGGTAAGAACTATTTTTAATAGTATTCCAAATATTTTCTTTTAAAAAAGTTATGAAAGCCTCAATAATGATCAAATATCATGGTGGTCCTCCCATCTTTGTATGAGATATTATTGATGGGTGAGAAGACCTATTAACTACCTTCAAAGAAAACAAAGATCAAAATATATAATAAATATAATTTGGTGCACCTTGGACTTTCTCAACATGTAATCATTGCTCCTTGTGAAACTTGTTCTTAGAAAGGAGAATAATATAAAGGACATAAGATTTATTTTAATAATTATCTAATTAACATGGATAGATAGAAATAAATAAAAGTAGATTAATTTAATAATATCTTATAGAAAAGCTTCTTAGAAGCTTCATAGATATAGTTTCATCTTTATATATATCTACGGGTGATTGATAGGTTTAAAACTTGGCCAACAAGTTAGCCACATATCACATATGTTGATAGCTTGTAGAATAAGCTAAATATGTGGCACACATATAGGAAACTTGTCTTTTAAGTTTGTCACATGTCTTGCAAATTAGACATGTATTAGAGGTCCTAAAGAATGCTGCCATATAACTCTTAGATAGATAATATATATAGAGACAAGAGTAAAACCTTCTTCACTCTTGCCAATTTTTTTATTGCTTCTAATCTAATTCAAGAGTCTTTATATTTTTTAGTCTTTGGCAATAGCCATTCTAATTTCTTCTTGAATATATATATATATATATATATATATATATATATATTTTTTTTTTTTTTTTTTATTTCTATTTTATTATTTTTTTTAATCATAGATTTTACTAATTTATACATCTTCTTTTAATTTTTGTCTTTGGAAATTGGGCATGATGATCAACCAATAGAAATAAAGTCCTCCATCCTTTACCATCATCCTTCTATATCTTGCTTTCATCTCTCCAAATGAATCTCTTAATAGCTTAGATTTCAACTTTTAGCTCTCAAATCTCCTCTCAAAGCTTCATACTAAATATCTAGGCTCCATATAATTTAAACACCATAACCAAACTAAGAAAAACAAACCAAAATAAAGTTTCTTATATCAACTTCTTTAAATTATTTTATTAACCATTTTAATATATATTAGAATTTATAAATATATTATATATTTTGATTGGTTTTTACATACTATAAACAATTACAATACAATAACATACAAAAATTAGGGATTTGAAGTTGGGATGAAGGAGATATAGCCGTTTGAAGTTAAGGTGTGGATTTAAGATATATTGTTACTCTTTTGAAAATACAAGGAGTTATACAAGAGTTTTTAGAAATTAAAAGATGTAGTTAAAAAGATAATTTTAAGGCCTATATCTTATATAAGAAAATTATTATACTTAGAGTCTAGATGAAGGAAAATTTGGAAGTTGAAGATAGTACATCCAATTTTAAGGCAATAAGTAGATTATTTTATTAATAGTGTTGATTTCTACCATACCTTGAGCTTTCACATGATTTTTTATCTAAATATTTTTAAAAACATGAATTATTATGTTAAAAAGCTATAATATTAATTTTTGTGATATTTGAATATTTAATTTGTGAGATATGAAAAGTTTTATATATGAGTATCAATAAATAAGGGTTTAAAATTGCAATTTGGATTTCAATGATATTTTAAGATCCATATCAAATTTATAGTTGAAATTTGGTGCAATATTTTTCAAAAGTATATTAGTACTTTATATAAAATTTAAAACCATTTAGATAGTCTAATTGGAAAATATGAGCTATTAGGATGCAAGAAAAATCTCTTTCAAGGATATATAAAGTTAATAGTATTTTACCATGCACTTAGATATTTTTGTCTATTGAGGATTCCTGGATTTGATGTAATTGCTCCTATAGGAATAATTTTTATATAAATTTGAAGTTTTTCTTCTCTTGAAACTTAATTGAGCAATTAGTGATAGCCAGAAGTATAGAGCTTTCTTGAAACAAATTTTTTCAATTCTGATACAGCGTCCTACTATCAAGTTCTAAAACCATTGTCATATAGTAATATAGCCATTAGGTGAAAGAGAGAAGGAATGATTAAAATATGTATGAGCTTAAATATAAATATTTTAACAAATTATCTTAGAATTATAGATAATAAAAAAAAAAGTAAAAAAAAATTAAAAGGCTAATACTACCTTTTTATAGAAGAGGCTTCTATTTACTTTGTATGGCCATAAATAAGGCGAAATAAAGTACATTAGAAAAACAAATAATATAGGCATCTTTAGAGAAGAGTTAAGGTGAGATTTTAAAAATATTTACCTTAAAAATCTTAGAGTTAATATCCAAAGAGGACCAATTATGAGCTTGGATCAGAATCAGATCCTAAGATACAAAATTACATGCCTATAGTGGATTGAGGGGTTTTTTAGAGATTGGAGAGTTGAATTAGTAAGAAGACTTAAGAAGGTATATTTTAATATTAATTTTGAGTGATTTAATGAATAATTGGCCTTATAAGAGCTTTGCAAAGTCAAGGTTGTATTGAGTGACATTGGATCTTATAAAGTAAAGTGGGATTTACAACTTTGAGCTTTCCAAGAGTTTGATTTCAGATCTATAAGTGAAATTTTGAGAACTTGTGATTAAAGTTGTAATTGACATATATTGAAATTTTGAACTACATCAAATAGTTTAATTAGGAGTTATTAGAGTTCAAGTGCATTATAGTCTTAGAAATTAAGATTTGAAGATTAGTGAGGATTTCTTAGATATTTAATAATATGTCAATTGGATTGAGATAAAAAAAAATTATATAGATAATAGACAAGATTTCCTATTTGTATATGAATTTTGAAAGTAATTAAATAGTGCAAAGAAAAGTTATATGTACTAGAAATTTGACATTAGGATTGGAGAAGGAGGGCAACCGATACCCAAGTAGAAATTTGAACATAACTTTTGTTGGGTAACTTGGATCTCTTTCAACCTTTTTGTGTGTATTGTCAACTTAATTGTTAAAAGGCATGTGAAGTTTAGACTAAGATCAATAGTTAGATCTTTAGCAATTGTAGTTTAAATATATTATAGGATTTGGTTGGATTTGTTAATATTTGGTTGTAATTGTTAGGACTTGTTAGGATTTAATTAGGATTTAATTAGGATTTAATTAGGATTATTTAGGATTTAACTAGGATTATTAGGATTTGACCAAAGTATTTAGGATTTGACTTGGATTTGGCTAGAATTTGTTTAAAATTTGATCAAGGTGTTTAGGATTTATTTAGGATTTGTTGAGAATTTGTGTAAGATTTGTTTAAGATTTGGTTAGAATTTGTTTAAGATTTGATTATGATTTGATTAGAATTTGACCAAGGTATTTAGGATTTGACGCGGATTTGATTAAGGTTTGTTTAAAGTTTGATCAAGGTATTTAGGATTTGTTTAGGATTTGATTATGATTGTATATGATTTGATTAGGATTTATATAGGATTTGATCAAGGTTTGACTAAGATTTGAGTAAGATTTGTTTAAGATTTGACTAAGATATTTAAGATTTGTTTAAGATTTGATTAAAATTATTATGATTTAATTAGAATTTTTTAAGAATTTGATTAGGATTGTTAAGATTTAACTAGAATTTGTTTAGAATTTGATTAGGATTTGATCAGGGTTTGATTAGAATTCTTTAGGATTTTTGGTATATTCTTTTATAATTAATTAAAAAATTTAATTAAACTTTTAATAATTGAAGCATACTTATTAGTCTTAATTGCAAGTTCACATAATTCTATTAGAGGTGTTAGGACCTATTATTGTTATTTCCTTTTTATCTTCTACAGCCAGGTGTCCAACGCATTTTTAAGCAAGATTTTACAATACACAATATACAACATATTTGGTGAACTCAATGTAAAAAGCTTGAGGTGGAAGGTAATTGGATTTTTTTATCTATTTAAATTATGGAGAAAAAAGACAAGAGAATAAAAAGAGGAGATATGGATTGTATTTTAAATGGAGGTACAAGTGGAAGTACTAATAGAAGACAAGGTATATATTTTGATTCTAACTCTGCAAGCATATTTGAAGCAATTACTTTATTCATATAATAGCAACAAGTTAAAAATCACAAAGAAGGTATGAAAAATAAAGCATTACATATGATTGTGGACAAATTTGATCAATTTGAAGGAAAGGATATTACAAGATATTTAAGGTATTATGTGAGAAAAATGGAATTGAAGCATATTTTTAAAAAAGAGATGGTTCAATTATTCAAATTGGATACTGCACTAGAGATAAAAAATCATGTAAAGTCTATTATAGGATATGCTAGAGGTTCATGGGAGAAATTTTTTCAAACATTGAGGGATGAATATTTTCTAAAAGATAATGATTAGATTACAAAGAAGTCATTTTTTGAATGGATTGAAAGGCCTAAGAAGGATCTTCAAGCAATAGAATTATTAAGAGAATTTAAAAGATAATATTCCCATTTATCAAAGAAGGAGAGACAATTTTTGGATCTAAATAAAGTAAGATTTTTTCTTCAAGCGGTTAATGGAGAGATGCAAGGAAAATTAGAAATATTGCTTGAAGATAAAGTAGAAGAAGAAGGATTGACATCAAATTAGAAAGAAGTAGAAGAAGCAATAAGATTGCTTGCAAAAAGCGAAAGGAAAAAGAATAGGGTGGGTATTCAAAGACCATTGCAAGCATCTAAGGTAAAATTGCCTATCAACCATCTTACATCTATGATTCAACCTTTTACGTCTATATCAAAGAAAGAAGAAATGAGTATGGATGAAATCATACGCAGGATGAGAGATTTACAAATAAAATTTATAAAACTTAAAGAAAAGGATCAATTATCAAGGATATCAACAAAACAAAATTCAAGACCAATAGAAGGTATAGTGCATAGGTACATGTGGTGTGATAATATGGAACATTCAAGAAGAGAGTGTGAAGATTTTACAAAGGTGCTATATAAGGGAATTATTTTTTTTAAAGATGGTATGATACACTTGAAAGAAAGTGGAGAAAAATTAGAAACAAATTTTGGTAAAAGAAGAATGAAGATATTTACAAGAGATGCTTTTAAAGTGCATACAATATCAAATAAAGAAGCATCAATATATTGGGTGGAAGCAAATCAAGGCAAATATTTAAGTATAAATCTTAAACTTTTAGGAAAATCTTATTCTTTGTGGACAAGTACAATGAATTATGCTGAAAAAGAAAAATTTATTATAAATGATTTAAAACAAGTTAATAATAATATTCAACAAATTATTAGATGGAATGATCCAATAGATGGATTATTAGTACATGCTCATATTGCAAGGAGTCAACATGAAGCATTAATAGAAGAAAAATGAAGAAAAAATAAAAATAATTAAGAGCCATAAAAAAGGACAACAAGAGGAGATAAAGCAAGATAACAAAAAAATCCTATATATGAGAAGGAAGTAGAGAATGTTTCTATAAAAGAGAAGAAAATTCTAAAGGAAAGAAAAAAGATTCTTGCCTACAAATTACAATTAGATATTGAGGTTGCTAAAAATTTGAAGATTTTAGAAGAATGAATTTTAGGACAAAAGGTCGAATTTACAATTGGTAAAATTTTAGAAATTGCAAAGCATGAATTTCATGAAGTTATTATTGATATAATAAAGAAAAAAGAACAATCTATAAGAAAGATTATGATACCAAATATATAAGGAATAAAGGCAATAAAAAATAGTATAGATGAAGAGCATGAAATACAAATTTTATGAGATGTTTCACGAGTTGGACTTACAAAGGAAGGAAATAGGATTCAACCATCTAGTTATTATTCCCAAAATCATTAGACAAGGATTACTACAAAAAATTTAGTAAAATTAGGACATTTAGAAGAACCAGTTGTGGCATTAATTGATCATGGTTCTGAGATTAATTTGATATCAAAAGAGCTATATAAAAAAAAAAAAAAAATCTATTAATATTGAACATGGGTGGATGATAAGATTAGTAAATAATTCAAAGGGAGATTTATATGGAACTTATCCAAATATCAAGGTAATAGTATGAGATGTTATGTATGAACAACATTTCTTTGTATAAGAGATATCTACATACTCTATTATATTGGAACAACCATATATTACCACCATTCAAATGAAGACAAAGGTAATGAATGATGGTTCAGCTTATGTAAGGATAAGAAGCCAAGATGGAATGAAAATAGTTCAAATTTTGACTGTTTGTGCCAATCATGAAAGAAATTGTGATAAGTTGAGAAAAAAGTCATTATCAAATGAGAATTTTGAAGACCTTGACGGTTTTTACCACGCACCATTGTAAAGTGGGATTGTAATGGGTTAAAGAAAGAAATGCTCTTACTTAGTTTAAAAGAGAAGGTATTATCTATTAGACTTATTGGATTGAGATAAGATTGTATATTGTCTTTTAAGACTATTGATAAGATGAAAAAGATAGACAAATATTACATTGAAAACATAGAGCAAATCTTAAAAAAAAATGGAAAATTTATTAAAAACAAATTTATTTCAGGAGCATTTGAAGAAATTGGATTTGCAGATATTATGGGAGAATTAAATTATTTGTTGCAACATGGATTACAAGGAAAGAATAGAGTTATTAATATACGTTCAAAAAAATATTATGATGAAATTCAAAAATTTATAGAAATCTTAAATCACCAAGAGGTACATATTGAGACTAAGTATAAATCAGTGGAGAAAAAGGTTAAAGCAGTGGCTTTGTCATTACTATTGGATTAGGAAGAAAAGATAAAGAAAATAGCTACACAACTAAATTTGAGGGATCCTAAGAAGATAGGGCATGAATTTATAGATGCTACATTAAATGGATTAAAGGTTGGATGTGATGGATTTTTGATAAAATGTGAAGAAGAATATTTTAAAAATATACTTTCACAACATGGAAAAGCTTTTATATTTGAAGCATATGAAATCAGATAAGTTGATCCAAGTATTGTAGCACGTATGATTATTTTTACTATTTCGTATGAACCATGGAATTTGCAGTCAATTCCAATGCCAAAAGCACGTTTATCAAAATTAGTAAATTTACTCAACGAAAAGATTAAAATAGGGATTTTAGAACCATCTATTGCACCTTATTCTAATTGATGGTTTACAATACCAAAGAAAAATAGAACAATGAGGTTTATATAAGATATGCAACTTGTGAATAGAGTGATTATTAAAAATATGGGTTCAAGTCTAATTGTGGATGAATTTGCAAAAGCATTTGCTGGAAGAGCAATCTATTTAATGGATGATCTTTACTCCAGATATAATCAATTCCAATTGGCATTACAAAGTAGAGATTTAACTACTATGAAAATTCTATTGGATTTAATAAGAATGTGTACATTGCCTTAAGGGGCTACTAATTTAATAGCTCATATAATAAATGCGATGAACAAAGTATTGAAGGACTTTATACCAAAAAAAATTAAGCCATTCTTAGATGATGTTCTAATTAAAAGATGTATAAAAGAAAAAAAAGATGAAACATTGGATTAAAAGGGTTATAAAAGATTTGTTGCAAATCATATTATGGATTGTGAAAAGATTTTATTATGATTGGAAGAGATACATTTATCTTTATCGCGTGCTAAATCTATGTTTGGGATAAATGAGATACTTATTGTTGGACACATGTGTGGATCTTATGGATATAAGCCAAGTTTTGAAAAAATAGATATTATTAAAAAGATGAAAGAATGTGCAAATACAACAGAAATCAAAAGATTTTTAAGAACATGTATCTTCTATTATATATGGATACGTCATTTTACACATGTAGCAGATCCATTATACGAGTTGCTAAGAAAGAATCAAAAATTTCAATGGAAAGAAAAACAAAGAAGAGCTATGAAAAAAATAAAGGAACTTCTTTTTTCACCTCCAACTTTGAAGAAAGTGGATTATGCATGTAGAAGGCTAGTGATATTGACAATTGATGCAAGTCCAATTGGAATAGGTTGAGCAATTGGATAAGATGATGAACAAAAGAATAGATATGTAGTAAAATTTAGAGCAAAGATTTTGAATATTAGACAAAGGATATATATACAAATTAAAAGAGAGTTATGGGATGTAATAATAGCTATGATAAATGAAAAAGAATATTTGATTGGAACTTCAATAGTTATAAAAATAGATTATCTATCTTTATCAGACTTGATTACAAGTTGTTCAATTCCTAATATTGCTATGTTAAAATAGATAGCATATTTTAAATCTATGAATCCAAAATTTAAGCACATTTTAGGAAAAAATAATTTAGTTGCAGATATGTTATTGATATTATGATGAAGAAGATACAATTGATTTGGAAGATAATGTATGCACAAAGTTTTATACTAATGTATTATCAAAGGAAGAAGGTGTATATTTGAATATACTACTAAAATATTTTTCAAGAGATTTATATGAAGGTGAATGGAAAGATGTTGGGAAGTATCTAAGTATATTAAAGCAATAAGAAGATTGGATACATGAAAAAATTTTAAAAATCTAAAAAAAGGCCTATAGATATTTTTTACATGATGGATATTTATGGAAGCATCCAAAGAAAAGAAGAGAAGTACTACAATGAGTGATATGTGGTTTAGAGATTCAACAAAAGATTATTAAAGAATTCCATGAGAATTTGTAGACAAGGTATAGAGAAATTTAAATAACTTTTATTAAAATAAAAAAAAAAAAAGTGTTGGTAGAAAGGCATATACAAAGATGTGGCAGATTTTATAGGATCATGTAAGACTTGTCAACTTTATTCCAACATTTGACATCGAGATGAATTACATCCAACTTATTCACTAACATTACATTATAAGTGGATAGTGGATTTAGTGGAAATGCCTATGGAACTTCGACAAATGAAATATTTGATACTTGCACATGAAGATTTATCAAATATGGTTGAAGGATGAGCATTAAGAACAAAGTGTACTAAAAATGTATGTCAATTTTTTTTAGAAGATATTGTTTATTGCTATGGTTGTATTGGAAAAATCACTACAAATAAAAATAAATTGAATGCAAAAGAAGCAAGAGAACTCTTTGGTAGAATGGGAATTAAACTTTTTTTGACAATAGCATATAATCCAGAAGGTAATGGAAAGAGTGAGCGTAGACATTCACCTATTGTTAAGACATTAATAAAAGCATGCAATGGCAAAGTACATCAGTGGCCAAGGCTGCTACCTTTTGCATTATGAGCAGATTGTGCAACTCATAGTATGGTAACTGGTTATATGTCTTCTGCGTTAATATATGGATAAAAACTAGTTATGCCAATAAAAAAATAGTGCTTACATAGAAAATATTACCTTAGAAGGATGATTTTAATAGAGAGGATCTTTTAATATTATCAATTTAGCAATTAGAAAGAAGACCTGAGGATATTGAAGTAACAATTGGGAGATTGAAGGAAGCAAGAGAAAAGAATAAGAAAAGATTTGATGAAACGTATCGATTATGGCCTAAAAAAATAGATGAAGGTGATTAGATATTAGTCTATGACAATAGTTTGGATAATCAACATAGCATATTATGAAAAAAATTTAAGCATTGGTTTGGATTATATGTCATGATAAAGCTCTATGAAAATGGAGCATATTTTTTATGAGAGCTTGATGGAACAAAATTAAAGTCACCTATAATTGGCAAGCGAGTCAAGTTATTCAAATAAAGAGGAGTATGCATATATTTTGATGAAAAATAAAATCTATTGAGGAGTATTGAAACAAAAGAGGAAGAACAAATTGAGAATCAAGAATTAGATCAAAGTAGAGAGTATCACGTATTAATATAGTGAAGAGATTTTGGCGCATGCCGGAGGATGCACAAGTTCAGAGGAGATAGATGTCATGTAATAACATGGCCATTAGGTGAAAGAGAGAAGGAATGATTAAAATATATACAAGCTTAAATGTAAATATTTTAGCAAATTATATTAGAATTATAGATAATAGAGAAGAAAATAGAAAAAAATTAAAAAGCTAATATTATCTTTTTATAGAAGAGGCTTCTATTTATTTTATATAGCCATAAATAAGACAAAATAAAATATATTAGAAAAATAAATAATATAAGCATCTTTAGAGAAGAATTAAGATGAGATTTTAGAAAATTTTATCTTAAAAATCTTAAAGTTGATATCCGAAGAGGACCGATTATGAGCCTGGATTAAAATCAGACGCTGTCGTGTTGTGGTTTGGCTACTATGTGAAAAAATTGTACATGTATATTTAATGTACAATTTACTACTTAGCTAAATGAAAGTCATATCAGTGGATTTTATTGGTTATAGGATGTGATTAGGTTGCTAGTTTAGAAAGGATCTATTAAAAGGATTATTATTAAGGTTTATACAACCTTATTTTCTTTTAGTAGTGACTTTTGAAGTTAATTTTATATCGATAATAACTTGTATATATCTTAAGTCACCTATGTTAGACATTGGTGATCCTTAAGATCTTATTTACTTCTTTTATTTGGTGCTTAAAGCACCAAGTATGTAAATCTTATAAGAAGAAGGGTTAGAAAAGGGTTTTTAGTGTAAAAAGGGTAGTTTGGCCATCCATGTGGATGAATAGAGGTGGATGATAGAAATCTCTATTCTAATTGGCCAAAAATCATGCCCAATGGGCTTCAAGGAGGCTGCCCGAGGGTTTATTAGGAGTTAGGGTTTGTTTTTCGGGGGGAGTCGAACATCAGAGGCTAGGGTCATCAGGTTTAGGTTTTTGGGTATGGTTTAGGTGCAAATCTTGCATGATTTGGACTTTTAATGAAGGAGTTATAGGCACTCAAAGTTAGGGTGTCGATTTTGGACATACTGTCACTCTTTTGGATATATCTCGCGCATACAGAGAGCAATCAAAGATCGGCGACTGAGGTTGGAAAGCGCACTTTCTCGGCTACACTTTTCACGTATATCTCGATAAAATCCAAGCTAGGATCAAGGAGATATTGCGAGTTGAAGTCAGTGCTTGTAAGCTAAAGGCAGTAAGTGACTCTGCTTAACTAGCGGTTACATTTTGAGCTATATCTTAGTCAATTTGATAGATTTTTGGCTCAAAATTTTCAGGAGTATATATATTTATGTCACAAGACTATGTACAAAATTTTTGTGGCATTAGGGTTTTGGGTTTGTGAGATATAGAGAAAATAGTGCTCGGGTGTCTCTGAGCTAGGGTTTTAAGCACCTGCTAGGGGTTTTGAGATATCGAACGATCGGAAGTATATTTGCGGTTGAATTTTTTTCTGGTAAAGCTTAAAGGTGAATTCTACCTTTCCTGAAAGTTTGAAGAAGACTGAACGGCTGGATCAGAAGATATGATTTTCTAAAGTTTGGAAAGAAAAACATCCTTTGCGGGAAAATATATTTTTAAGGGTTTTGTTGCAAATTTGGACTTTTGTGCATACTAAAGGTGTTTTTGGGAGCCAAGACTTTATGGAGGTGTAAAAGGTGGATGTATAGAGCCATGATATGATTTTGGTATATAGATGAGTCTTTAAAAGGGTTTTAAGGATTTTCTACATATCATAGAGAAAACTTATGTACAAACCTACTTTAAAATAAGAGGTTTTAATCATACAAAACCTTTTTCTTATATTATCGTGTGTATTTGTCCTTCTTATTAAGGACAAATAACTCATTAGAGTTTAGCCAATAAATATTAAGTAAAATTCTCCACAGCTAGGTACCCGGTGTATTCCTAGATAGAAGTTCACGCCACGCGACAACGCTAAGGTACAAAACTACATGCCTATGGCGGGTTGAGGGGTCTTTTGCAAATCGGAGAATTGGATTAGTAAGAAGACTTAAGGATTGTCTCTTTAGGATTTTGTGATAATTTATGTCCTTAACAAGTATTATTTGAAAGATTTGAAGGATCTTTAACCATAATAAAAATTATCTCATCTTTTTTTCTTAATAATAAGTTATTATCTTTTTATGTATAATCTTAGAATTTATTAAAATATTTTAATTAATACTTTTATAATATATAAAAGATATTAAAAAAAACTTATATTTTAGTTTAAGTTAATATTTTTTTAATATATATATATATAACTTTTTTTAGTATTTCTACCTACTTCTATTTATTTAAATAATATGGATATTTGTTATAATAATATGCTACTAAAATAAATATTTAAAATAAATATTATATGTAGTAGAATATATTAACCTATAAATCCTATATAAAAAAATTTATATAATAAAATACTTAGAAATCTAATATTCTAAATTATAATTACTATTATAATTAAAATAATTAAAATAATAGAAATGTAAGTGATTTCTACAACAACCAACTTAAAACAAACTTTAGTATGATAAATGTTATAACTTCATGTGATGCTAATATTTCAAAAAAAACATTATACAAAATAAATATTTTTTTTTATATTCTAAAATTCTAGATTAATTTCTAATTGATAATTGAAATAATAGCCAAGTATACAAGTACTTATAAATATTACAAGATCCATAGCTATCTTTTCAAATAACTCTATTTTTAAATTTTTGAATTTTTTATTATATAAAATGATTTTGTTGTTCAATGTAATTTATTTATATTTATATTTATATTTAAATAACATGAATTAAAAATATAGATTTTAAGTAAACCATCAACTACACTATACAAGTCCAAAATAATATATTTTATTCAAATGCAATTATTCAAATAAGTTGAGCAAATAAATTGAAGCCACTTGGATTTATATAACAAAAATCATATTGCACCAAGTTACAACAAAATTAGTTGCTTTTATTTTATACAAAGACACCTTACAATTGATTCTTTCTATTTTATAGTTATACATTAACTATAAATTAAAAATATAAAAATAATTTTATAGATATAAATTACAAATTTAAAATCAAGTATTAAAAATAATATAATTATTAGAAGATTTATCTTAATTGGCCAAATTTTCAAGTTGAACATTATTTATTAAGTTAATAAATAAAAAATCAAAAAAATTCATATGATTACAATTTCTACATAAAATTCTAACTTCCTTTGAGAATAAAATATAATGTATTCTTCTAAATCAAAGAGATTACAAAGCACCTTCTTTTAAAACGTTTAAGGCCTATAACCATTATGTCACACAATATTATGTATAATAATATAACTCTCAATGATACACAAAAGCATTAACAATTTCAAAGTTTAATCAACAATAAGATCTTTAAATAACAAATACTATTAATAAAAGAATAAAAATCTTAATTTGTTAAATATGTAAAAATTAAAATTCTCAATCTATTTTATGGACTTATATTTTGTAACAAAATAATATATTTAGCTTTAAAATCAATTAAATATACTAGAGAATAATTATTCCTATATTTGGAATAATAAAAATAATTTAAAAATATGACAATATAGAAGACAAAGCAAAATTTTACATTTACCTAAATCCTATCAATAATAAAATAAGAATCCTTAATATCTAAAATTATAACTATAGAAGTTCACAAGCTAGACTACAATAAAGAATAACAAAACATATTCTAACAAAAACACACTAAATAATTATAAAAGAATTCAACTTTATCAAAGATATTCTAAATATATATGAGAATTATAAAAATATGAAATAATTTATTTTATAATTTGAAAAAAATAAAAAAATAAAAAATAAAAATTTTACCAAACAAAATTTGCACATTAATAACAAAAAAGTCATTTAGGCCAAGGAAAAGGAAATCCAACCATTGTTACCATTTGCAAAGTACACATCAAATTATATTTATAAAATCAAAGAGGCCTAACCCATATATAACATAGTCTTCCTTTGTCCAATCTTCTACCTTCACAATGGATGGAATTAAGAGGGAAAGTACTCCATCATATATAAATATTACTCAAACGTTACTCAAACGTAACAAACATCTTGAAATGTAAAATATTTTGAAAGAATTACTATACCTCATTTTATACTCTAATCATTTACTGTAGATTTGTTAAAAGTTGAACTCTCTCAAGGAGAACAACATAGAAGTACTGTTAACATCAGCACAGAGGTTATCTTAATGGTTTTCACAAACTACCATGTGCTTAGCCCACTTCCAAGTGTCATTTGTATCAAAACTTGGTCCTGTCGTTGCCTTCCACATGCACTGATTCAAACGCCAACTGGAATAAGCGGGGTCATGAAAACCGATTCACGCACACTGCATGTCTGCCTGCATATCTTAAAAGGGCTCCGAACTAGTAACGTTGGGCACGCTTCAAGCTACGAATTGAAACAGGTGCATGAAGTGGGTATTGCAGGGAGTGTGTCTTCGTTCTTCGTTTAATCCCTAGTAGTAAGGAGGGAAGAATATTGAAGCAACATAGCTTGTATATCTGTTCGGGGTTTGTCAACATACTCGGCTCTGAAGTACTCAAATAGGGGCTATTTCAAAGGTTATACCTACCGGAATTCTTCAGGGCATTGCAGAAGCCTTCCTTCCTATTTGACTGGAGAATGTGTGCATGTTCCTGTCTGCGATGATCTCAAACGAACCCCGACCACATTCTAGCGAGGAGCTCAAGGATTCAAGTTTTCCCCAGGAGTGGACTGTGCTTACCGTTCTTCGTGGAACAACGGTTACAAAAGTAGGACTTCAATTTCAATTTCAGCGGTGTAGATCCCCTGTCATTTGCAAGAACTTAGCAAAGAGTTGATGATATGTACAACAAGCTTTAATGCTGTCTGCTCGGACTGCATCATTGCAACATCCATCATTTGTAGGCAATTTTGGTAGGATTGTTCCAGGCATCCTCGCATATGCGGAATCCAGCGAGGGTCATTGAGATCCAGGGCTAGTGCTGCCTCTCTAATCCACTGGACCTTATGCCCTGTGTCCTTGAGCAGATCAAAAGACAAGTTTCGCACCAGAGACAGCAACACTCCTTGGCTTAAAGGCGGAGGTATCGTTGAAAGGAGGTCGCTGGGGTCAAGCTGGACACAGTTATCATGAAAGAGGAATATGAGCGAACAGTAACAGGACAATACGTAAACAGACTACCAGCGCTCATTTATCTGCACCTCTCTTTGCTCACAACTGCTCAGGAATTGTATCTTCAATGAACAGTAGAAAGGAACGTGCAACTTTCAGCTAATCATGTGAGAGGAGCAGTAAACCTGTAGGCACAGCCAAGAAACCAGTTGTAATTCATTAGATGACAGTGCTTTGTTGAAGGCCTCCTCCACTTTCCCTTCATAAAGCAGTTTGCGTAGCTCAATAGTTGGATCCAAAGACTGTTCCACATGTTGTGCCGAGAGCGCCTGGATGAAAAGAGCGCGGCATTAGTGATTGGCGAACTCTATACCGGTATTGCGGAAAACAATAATACTGTTTAGAAGTACTTGAGTTGGCACGCCAGCATAACTAGTCACACTAAATAGTAACGACAGCAATGCGTGTTGAACATCCACCTTTTCAGGTAGGCTCCCTTTGCTCTGCTGAATCTCGCCATATCGCGACACATTTACACTCGCCGTTTCCACAAGATCGAGAAGCTTTGCAGTACTATCTAACAAGTCCTCATTCAAGACTTTCGCTAAAGCTGAGGCGTCGCCAATTACTTCCTGTGAAGTTGAAAATCAAGATCCATGATAGTTAGCCGATTTAAGGCACAGTACTTCTAACTTAATAATTGCTTGATTGACATTGAATAGCAGGATTTGTTTAAGGTTTTAGATATCGACAGAAGTAGCCACTAATTTGAAAAAACATCCAAAACTTAGAAGTAAAACTTTCAACTATATATACATGCACACTTAACATCAATTTTGGTGGAAACGGTGGTGAAGATGATTGGAGGAACATTCATTGATTGAGTTTAACATTTTTAGAATTGGAATCAACCCATAAAAAAAGGCTGTTGCGGTGGAAACTTTCGTGAGGCATGTGTGCATCTGTAATTTATGTTAACAATTGAGGGAAGGAGGGAGAGTAGGAGAGCCGAAGGACCTGAAGAGTGGTGGCAAGAGCAGTATCTGCTGAAGTACATTGCTGCTGACCATCAGAAGCATGCTCAGCCATACCGGTATGGAAGGCAGTGCTTAGCTGTTCTGACATGGATTGACAAGACCGTTCAAATGCTGGTATCACTAAGCTCTCAAAGCCAGTCCGCAGTGATTCCTGGAACCAAGTTCACCCATCAAATCGTCGATTCCAATTTATTAAAATAAAATCTCACAGTTGTTTAGAATTAATTTGAAACAATTTAGACCGAAGGCTTTACTATAGTGTCAACCTCACATGTTGTTTGAGATACCTGAATTGTTTGTTTCCCAGTCGTTTGAAATTGATTCTTGAGTTGCCTGGTCATAGGAGCCTCAAACTTTGCAAGTGTTGTTTTCTCAAACTGTGCCAGAAATTTATCAATAGCACTCTGCAGTGCAGCAAGACCAACCACCCAACCAAACTACGTATAATTGCTTCATAATAAGATTATCGTAAAATGTTCGAAAAAGCTGTTCATATGAATTACCTGAGTCAACCTTTGTCGCTACTGATTTCCAACTATGGAAGCTAGTGGTATTGAACGATAAAAATTCCGACTAATTCACAGGTTAATGGTGGTAACATGACAGATTTTAAAAATTTGTGGTTCATTAAAATAATTAAATTACTTAGGTCATACCTGGAAAGTCTCAGTCGCTCCTGTGGACACTGATTTTTGAAGAGGTTGGAGCAGAATCTGAGTAATTGTAGGCCCGAAAGAAGTTATTTCCTTCTTTATTACTCTTTCCAAGGCAGCTGGCATATCCTTACTGATAAAATTGCTTGTAAATGTAGAGAAATGCTGCGCTCTATCACGATCTTGCTTCTCTCTCTTTGCATTCTCGTCACCGATCCGTGCCCACATGGCATCCACATTTGATTTAACAATCTTCTCCATACGTTGGCCAAAAGCGCCTGTGTCGCATCCATATTGAGGATATTCCAATTAAAAATCATTGCATCGAGAAAAATGTTACATCGTTATCTCTAACTCTCACAAATACTAATCAGAACTAGCATTCACAAGAAATATTGTTGACCAGAATATCATGACAGACCTTCCAATCTCTTGGTTTCCTTAGAAACTGAAGCTGCCGTCAATACTGTCATCTGCTTCTGCAGCTCCCTTTGAATTGCAAGCACCTGAACATAGAAAAAACGAACATCCCAAGTTACATAAGAAATCCAAATACAATTTAAAGATGAAAGTTCATAGTTTAGACTTTTATAAGCGTTCTCAAAATCACCGGAAGGCTGAGAAGTATCAACGCCAATAATAAAATTAGCGAAGAGGACCTGATTTAGCGACTCTTGCATCGTAGCAATTTGAGTTGTTAGGCCAGGGTCCAATAGAGCCGAACTCAGACTTGACACTGTTTCACCTTCAGACAGTGTTGCAGGAGCCGAGGAGGATTGTGAGGGATTAGAGATCAGAGGTAGGCTTGAAGAAGCGACGTTGTTTTTATTCTTACTCTTCCTTCCTTTTACAGCTGTAACCTGATGTGCAGTAAAAGTACCAACACCCGCTTCACATTGCTTTGCCGGCACACTTTTCAGTTCATGTTGTGAATCTGAATATGCAGAAGATAACTTTTTTTCTTCCATTATCTTGTCGGTTTGGACGTCATCACTACCTGCCATAGTCGCAAACCCGGCCAATTCAAGTTCAGTTTCGGATTCGCCCATATTCTGGACCACTGTTATGTCTTTTTCAATGAACAGAGTGCCGCTCTCATCAACTCCCTCAAAGGCTCCTAAAATTGAGGCTACTGTAGACCCATCGACCGCATATTCTCTAGGTTCTAGTGACGAATCATCTGATATTTCGGCAATTTTATTCTGATGAATGGCTCCACTACCAAGCTTCAGATTAGATAAAAGACTCGATCGCGTATCTTCTTGCCAATCTTCCACATCTGCAAGATTTGAGGCTACATCTGAAGTAGGTGCATCTTCTGGAACTTCTTGAACAGAGGCAACTTCTGCTTTGGCGCATGCGGCAAGGGACAAAATGTCAGAAGGGCTCATTAAGTGGGAGCTACGAAGCTGCTGAATGGTACTTGGTTGCAAACCACTGCTACTTTGAACCTCTTCTTTTTCCTCTTTCACATAGTTTTCATCCTCAACAGAATGGCTACTTGAAGAAGTATGATCCAAGTCAACTGGCGCTTCTGTTCCGTCCCCCTCCACCCAGATGTCCCTCCCCATTTCTGCTTTCTCAGCTCTGTGCTTCGAGTGAGTACTATGCGCGGATACGTACTGCATATCGGCCACTCTCGCAGGACTTCTTGACCTTGAACGCCTCCGTGCAATCGGAGCAGGTGGTTTAACCATGTTCGAGGATGACAGGACTTCCCTCGTAGCCTCTGGTCGTGAGTTCAATCTAGAACTTGATTGTGATCCTCCTTCAAAAGTTGGATTTATTGCTTTCGCTACTCCATCTAGAGATTCTTTAGAAAACACAAGTGAGATCGCTTTTGTCGCATCGGTTACTCTATTTGCTTCTGTCACATATTGTTGCATACGACCCCCGATTTCAACCAAGCTGCCAAATGCTATGGGCCTTGGAGGAATACCAGGATTGGCACCCAAGGAAGGCATGATTGTGACTCCTGCGGAGCTCGAAGTGATCATTAGATTTTGGTGACCTTTCTCAAGTGCAGGGAAAGCAGATGAAGTTAGAGTCCATTGTGCCTGTGTTACACTGAAGCCTTTTTTAGGGGTGCTGGGAGTAGAGCCCTCCGAATGATACTCATCTAAAGGATGAGGTAAGCATTGTGATAAATCAAGAGCATACTGTTGAATTGCTTGCGTCTGAACACAAAACACCTTAAGGATGCCCTCACCTTTTTCACAGACAGAATTATCAGTAACTGTGAAGCTAAGGATTGGTGTCGCCACCGCAAATTCAGCCAAATAGGCCATTCGAGGAGCGACAGAGGTAGAGTTGAAATCTAAATAAATTGCATAAATTGCATGCTTCTTAGCATTAGCAATTAAAATGAGACCTGCTCGAGGCGCCCCAATAATATGGTTAAAAAACGCTTCCTCCGGTTTGCAAATGCTAGAGCTTTGGAACTCAAGTGTCTGGATGCATTTCCAAACATCTTGACTAGACTTGGACGACAGTTCATCACGGTTCCATAATTTTATATTCTGATTCGAAGGTCCCTGCAGCAGCACATGGTGCAACATCCCTACTTAATAAAGAACGAGGGAATAAAAGGGAGAAAGAGCGAAAACATCTCATTTACTTGCTGTAAACAACAATAACATTGTTCCACTGTAACGCATAAACAGTAACTAAAATATTTCCTTTTGCATTATACAATTTCATAACACTGAGATGGGTTGCTTGTGCTCCAGAGTAAGAGAGTACCCCTGTAAGCAGAAACTGCCGACCCGTGCTTTGTGGTGCGGATATATAGCACACTGCATCCACAGCATTTCCATCGTATGGTGTGAACTTAGAAAGACAGTTCTTCTGTTCTCCCCAAACGCGTACCTGAAAGAAGGGAGTACGGGAAGAGAAATCTAGTAACTTTACCATCAAAAATCCCATTCAACGACTATTCAATGTTAATACCACAGGTTGCATACTTCATATGAGAGTTGTGTTGACATTTGAAACAAAATATAGTTACTGACAATGCAGGATAGAGCAAAGTGTACAAAGCAGAAATATAAAACTAGGAATAAGAAGTGGCAGTAAACCAACATGTTGCAGACGATTATGGAAATACAAATTATGGAAATAAAATATTAGCAGAACAGGTTATTCACCGTGCCATCTTTTGAGGCCGATGTCAAACGGAATGGACCCGAAGTAGGGATACATAAAGCAGTGACTACATCATCATGTTGTCCAGTTACTGAGATTCCTTTGTGAGAACCTCCTAAGTGACATACAAGAGGATGTTCTGTATTGATTCCGCCATGGCCTGTGGATTGCTCCGTCTTGCTTATGTCAATTGAGACAACATATTTTCCAATCGCAACGAAGATAATTTCCTGTATTTACAAGGATTTGAGGTGGTCGTCAAACTGCGAATTAATATAATTGAGGTCTGACTATGAACGGCATAGAGGACTCAATAATGGCATGTGTTTATTAGCTGAAAACCAAATTTGAATTAACTATCTGTACGTAACTTTTCATCTTTTCCTTCTTTGTACTCACAAAATAGCCTTTGAGATTACCTGCGTACTTGGATGCCAGCACAGACGAGGATGACACATTTCCCAATCCCCGATGAGTTGAATACCGAGAAGAATGCTCGCTGTTATTTTCCCATCCTCCCCAAATCCTTCATAAATTCGACGTATAAAAATTCTTCCATCTTCACTCGCGCTGAAAATGTAGGCATTCCACATGTCAGATTGGTAAAAATGTGGCTTTCCTAATTATCGACAAGCAGAACTTTGAGATATTTCTTAGAGGCTATTACAAGGTAGATGTCTTTAGAATCCAGTTCAAAACTTGCAAAGTAGTCCAGCATATGAATGCCAAGAAAGTGCGAAAGAGTAAAAATCTTCTGACATTGAACTCAGTTGCAGCAAGTCTACCTTGCAAAAAGATGCGCGCTCTCTGAAAAGAAAACCATATCAGATACTCTCTGTCACAAACATAAGGATGATTCAAATTTGGATCGAGTATTGAGCTGAATTTTTTTTCTCGTACACTTGAACATAAGAATGCAAAAAGCTTGGAATTCTGAAGAATCAATGCTTATTTAGGGCCTCACCTGAGTATGGTCGCGAAGCAATATTTTCTGTGCATTTGTGATGTTGAGTATGCGAATACGGCCGTCGCGCAATCCATAACATATGAACTTTTCGTTCACTGCAATCTGTCTTCCCAATACCAGACCTGGATCTGATCCATACACGGTAATCGGGCTCATTTCCAATTGTGGTTGTGCCTCTCCCGGTAAGCGTACATCCACATCATAAGTGATATGATCGCCCCTAAGGTATCGTCCCTTGGAAGATTTCGAGGATAACCGCCCTGGTGCTGCAGAAGGAACAGGTGGTGCTGAAGGCAATGCTGGAGACATGGGAGGTGGAGGACCGCACACCTCTATGCCAGACGAAACATCTGTCTGTCTCAAAGAGGGTAAGAGCCTGGGAGAGCTATGGGGAACTCCGGGTATAGATGGATTTTCGTAATCATCGTGGGCGTCTTGACCTCCGGACTGCTGAGTAGTTAAGAGCGCCATGAGGCGGGGTCCATCAAATGGATGACTAGAAGGGCTAGACGGCAAGCTGGTTTGAGAGAATTTGGGGTTAGAGGACATGGACGATGGCAAGGGAAGAGAAGATTGAGGTTGGTTAGAGTGTGAAGGAGATGAAGGAGGTTGAGAAAATGGTGGCGCAGCTTGCTGACTAAAAGGAGAAGTTGAATTAGGGACCTGAGTGCGAAGCCCATGATCTAGGTTGTAATGCATGAACTGTTGGCCATGGTACACTGGAGAGCCGGATTGTTGAGGTGGCGTAGCATTATATGAGTAATTTGAAATTTGAACGTGAGGATACGCATTCAAACTTGGCGGGAAGCTGCTGGGAGAATTACTCCCAGGTGGATAGGAGCCATGAGAAGGTTGATGATGAAAAGAGTTGCCTGGAGATGAGGGTTGGTAGCCACCCGATTGAGGTGGATAAGCGCTTTGAGTTGGTCCTCTGAAGTATTTGTGAAGATCATAACCCCCTGGTGGACCCGGAGCCCCCATCGTAAGCTGCCTCCAAACCTCAAATAAGAGAGATTGATCTCTGTAACCATCATAAACATTATTACGAGACTGATAATTTGTGACGCTAGAGTTAGTAAGATGAATATGAAGCACAACCTTTAAAGCGTCATGTGTCTCAGAACTCTTTAAATTTGAAGTGAGGATATGCTTTGGATAGGACAAAGAATGTCAATCTTCCTGCCAAACTAATAGAACTACAGATAAGTAGACTGAAATGACTGCATTTCAAGGTATGCAGGCTGAGAGAAATTGTACAAGTAAGTGGATCAAGGAATCCCTTGAGAGAATTAAAGGATTTAGCTCTGATTCACAAGTTGAGAGTGAAAGCAGCTACAGGTCAGTTAAAAGAATTCAATAAACTATAGACATTCGTATCATTTGGTTAAAATATAGAGCTAACAAAATTCGGGATATTGACGGTAGCAAGAGCGTGATTACGCAACTGACAGCAATCTTTGGGTTGAAAGCTCAAAACGTTTACAGTAGACAATCCTCTCAAGCAGGAATAGATGAGACAGCTCATGAGATGTTACAGTTTACCTCCACTGCAGTGCTCATACGTTGTAATATTTTTCTGCAGAATTAGCTTTCAATTTGCACCACACGAGTAATCGAGAGCTGCACCAATGAACATTTATTGCAAGTAATAAATTTCAAAGACTGCAGAAGGGGTCATCAAGAGAAAATAAATATAGAGTAAAGGCAATCTAATTATTAGCGCAGCGATCTGATGTTGCGGAACTAGAAGCACAGACAACTGCCAGAACGTCAAGAAAATCTTAGATGAAACAAACACTAACAGGTCGATTCATGGCGTAGCATAAGTCTCCATCCAGAAATTGGGTCAACATACACTCCTTCATTAGCTCCTGTAAGCTGAGTTTTAGGGCTTCTGATATCCCTGTAGTTCCCAGCAGTTGATTTATTCACTGAGCTGTTCAATCACAGGAAGAGACTCGCTTTGCTCCTTCCAACCGAGGGCAAAGGTCGTTCTTCCATAGTTTTCCAGTGAGATGTTGACGCTCAAAGTTGAAGGAAAATATCAGCCCACAAAGAATCTGCTGCAGTTACATAAAAAATAAAAATAAAACACAAAAAGGAAGAAAGGTGAATCATAAGGCAACGAGTGCAGAAAGTAGACCTCAAATAATAACCGAACAACACAATTCACATGACAGGTATCATTGCTCAAACATCGAATAAAGTCCTCACAAAATATTTCAGAACTCTCATGAAAAGCTGATCATCTCGTGCTATCTCGAAAGTGGCACTGAGGCAAGGAGTGCAGCGACGCAGACAAGGTCTAGTGTTCACTAAAGTATGCAAACGAACAAGCTAAGAGTTTTAGCTGGAGAAAAAAAGTCTCATCAGTTGTGACTCCCTTAGACCAGAGATTGACCAAGTCTTCGTAACAAATTCAACCGCAAAATCGTGCTTGATGTTGAATCGGAATTGATTTTCTTATCCAGTGTAGTCAATTAACTCTTAAAAGAAGTCGGCACTTACTTTAGCATTCTGTCACAGCTGCGAATTTTTTGCTACCTAAAGTGCCAGAAAAAACTTTCAAAACTGGATTGTGTTTGATCAGTAACGCTCCACTACAACGTCTTCGCACGTTCTGATTTTAAACCACGAGTTATGCACAAAACTGACATCCCATTAATGAATCGCATCTACGAACATCTGCTGAGAGTACTATAATCTGGAAAACGTGTCCGGTACAGGCACTTAACTGCTAAAAGTGATTCCAGTTTCGACTTGTAACAATATGGTCAATACTAAGCAGCTAAGTACATGCTAACTAGTTAAGTACGTGCTCAATAATTCACTGAGTGACTATTAGCACAATCATCGACATCGTGGAGGCTAACATTTGCAAGCCATCCACACGAGTTCGACGAGGCGTGGAGATAACTTGCATGAAGAAGTGAAGAAACAAACTAGTCCAAGGAAGTGCAATACTTTTTGGCTTCAACCTGTGATTGTAAGCACATGATTATATTGACGTCCCTGAAGCATACGTAATAAGAATTTTCACAGGACAAGCGAGGCACACACTCGACAAGCCAGTCTGTCATTCCCTCCAACCCTCCCTCCGCGAGCTTCATACACACAATCACTAACTGGCGTCCCGAATGATCGTAACATTGCTCTATTTTCCATTCTTGAAACAACTAAATTCTACTCCGCCAAAAGGAAACAGTTAACAACCACTACCAAGACCATCGAAAACTTCAGAGAAACTCCGAAAATAGTCGCGGAACTCACTCACGCACTCTCTGCAGTAAGTCTCTCCTTCCACATTCCAAAAGCACACACTCACCTCCCGTCTCTCCAACTAAATCCACGCTACCTCACAAAATCCTCCGAATCATCGATACCGCGGAATAATCGCGTGCCTAATCGACCTCTCCTCTCATAGGCAAATCACCAGATCCCGTCCGAAATTGATCAAGCAAAGAACAATTCCGAGCACCTGTCCAGGAACCGGATCAACGCAAAAACCGGTGAAAACCTCATTAGCTTGAGCGACAGAACTCTCCCTTCGCCGCAAGGAAAAGCTCGACAGAGAGAGGAGAGCGATACGAGAGCAACGCGCGCACCTAGAATAGCAGGCGAGGATGACGAGGCCATGCATATCAGGGCCGCGATTGTGCCACAAAACTGTCAAAGCTCAGCAAAGAAAGAGAGTCCATGAGGTGGTGGTGGTGGTGGTGGTGGTCGGGGTGGTGGTAGCGGTGGTGGCTAGAGAGGCACACCAATTGCTCCCGTTCCTTTCCTACCTGCTGTTCATGACTGCTTCCGTTTTACTGTAGCCCACACTTTGCCTGTCCAGCCGACCACGCCATTGCCCCGATCGCAATTTACCCGCCCTCACTCAACTGTTAATTAATTTACCTGTGGTAAAAGCTAGCTTGGTTGGTGCACTGCATTTGAAGCATTCCGCGTACTGCTATCGTTGCTATGGCGATTTGGTCCATGATCGTATGCAATTTTTACTGCAGTCAAAGGAAGAGTGCCTTTGGTGGCATCTTCTGATGGCGACCCTCCTTTCTGGGTAATTTACTAATTATAGCATATAAATACTTTTTTATTTTTTTATTTTTTAAAATGAACATTAGGGGTAGAACTCTTTCTTGGTGTTTTGTAGAAAAATTGTTTTCACGTGATGTCTGTATACTATGATATTGGAGTAAGAAATATGGGTTTCAGGGGGGGAGAATGTTGTTCCTCCTTTTGGATGTAATTTTACTTATTGTTTCTAACTTATTTTATGAAAGCTATGATTTTACTTGTTAAATGTTTATGTTTTTTAAAAAATTATATATATATATTTTTTTTTTTATTACATATACATATACATATGCATATATATATATATATATATATATAAATTCTAAAGATTTATGTCAACATGTTTTGCTATATTCCTCTAAAGCGGTTTTAAACAATCATTTTATTTTCATACTTAGCTACATATTTTGTACATAAATCATGTCATTATGCTATTAGATTGTCTAAAACCAAGTTCCAACTGTCAAACACTAGAAAATTTTATGTTCTTTATTTGATTTAATTTTGTTCTGAAACTTATTGAAAGTCTGTCTAAGGGTGTTACTGGCTTAGGTAACAGAGAATCACTTCCACTTTCTAAGATCTTTCAACTATTGAATATCTCTAAAATCTATGTGAAACTAACACTTTATTTATAAATTATTATTATTATTATTATCATTATTGACATTTTCTTTTCTTTTCTTACAAATCATTTTTCCATTCTTTGGATCTTCTTGCAAATTAAATAAACTTTTTATTATTCAATATTGGTCCAAGTGCCACATTGTCTTTCCTTTGACAAGTTGTGTTTGATTAATACTGCATCTAAAAAATAATTAAATAATATATTTGACTCAGTATTATGGCTTTGTGCATCTATATTATTAATAAAGTGATAAAAGAGACATAGAGGTCAAAAAGATTTAAATCTCCATCAAAAATACATTAACTTCCAATATTTTAAAACATTCTAGGTTTTGTATTAATTTCTTTCTTATCCAAAGAAAGTTCTTTGCACAACAATGAATTATCTTTACAACCTTAAAAAATAATGTATGCATGTAGTATATAAGTATAATAATATAAATTTATTTAATATTATTAAAACAATTATAAATTCTAAAATTTTATAATTAATAATAAAAATATATTATATGAGATTTAGTATTATCAAGTAGTAAAATTTCAAAAAAAAATTGGATCTACTAAATGAAGATGTTATTAATCACAAAACTATTGACATTTAGTCAATAAAATGTGTTTAATAGTTTATTTACTTGCCATGCATTGGTCTACTTCCAACTTTATTTATCTATCTATTTGTAGTCTTGAAAAACTTAAAGACCATATTATATTATATTTTTTAAATCTACCTTATTCCTTGCAAAAAAGCTTATAAAATCTTATAATTTTTAAAATATTAATTCATAATAATAAAATTCTATTTTTATTTAAAGTAATATCATATTTTAATCTATATATTAAGATATAATTAATTTTAATAATTAAAAGTATAATTTAGTCTTAAATTGGAATCTAAGAGAGATAATTAGTAAGTTTTTATTTTCATTAAACTAAAGATTTTTAGCAACTTTGATTTTTTTTATTTTTCATACTTGCCCATATTTGCCTACATAATTTAAGAACCTAGAGTTTAAAAGAACAAGAGATTTCAAGGTCTAACAAAAAGTTTAATTTAATAAATAAATAAATAAATAAGAGGTTAAAAGATAAGACAAAGAAGGAAGAAGGGCCACCAAAATTAAATTACAAATAAAACTAGACCTCCTCTTTGCAACCAAGGTTTGAAGTATATAATTTGTAAGAATAGCAAATTGCTCCAACTAGCTAGACAAGCCTTTGCAATTGATATTGGATATTTGTAATTTAGTAGTATTTATTTTTAAAAGGAATTTTCTAGCCGACTACCTATTTGCTATCCTAGATAGAAGACAAACTATGTATTAAGCATAATCTTCTATGGATGTATATAGATGATATTACACATTGTGGTATTTAATAGCAGTACCAATCTAGGGGTGATTTTGTCCAAACTAATAGATGTTGGATTGAAGAGAGAAAAATTATGCATCTTCTTTTACATGCAATAGTATTTTCTTATATTTATTCTTATTTAAATCCACAGCCATAAACATCTCTAGTTAAATCTTTATTTTCTAATTACTTTGCAAAAACATCTCTTTTTACACTATCATAAGATTTTTATTTTTTTTAAGTATGTAATTTAAGCAATGCCTCCAATTTCTTTTTTGATTAGTGTAGTCAAAGTTAAGTATTGTAAAAAGTTAAATTTAATATTATTCACAAATTATGCAATTGTTAAAGTTGTCTTTTTTTTTTTAGAAGCATTATTCTTGTTATAAAATTTTTTGGAATCTTAGAGTTGTCTTATGTATTGAAATCTTTACAATTTCTTATATTGTGGATTTTGATGCCAAAGTGTAGTTTAAAGTTTTATTATTTTCTATTAATTTAGTTGATCTTATCTTGTGATTAACATATATTTTCTTTTTTTTTTTAGTTGTAATATTATTTATTGTAAACAAATACCTCCAAAAATTAATAAATTTTCTTATTATTAAATTTACTCATTTTATTTTATTCTATTTTTGATAGAATATGATTTTAATTTTATAATTATTATTTAATTAATAATTATAATCGCATTTTAAATTTTCTTTTTATATATTTTTTGACAAAAAGAATAGCTTGATATCTTATACATTATTTGTTGGAAGCTCATATATAAAAACAATAAACTATAGAATAGACATTCAAAATAATTTATTTTAATTGAAGTATACACATGATTCAATCTCTAAATTTTAGCAATCTATTAGACTATCAATTAAGTTTAAATTCTTATGCATTTTTTAGATCTATTAGTATTTTAAGAAAATCTATTTCCATTTTTTTTAAATAATTTTCTTTATTAATTTTTTTTATATTTTTTGTACTTTCCTGTTTGGTACTATTTAAATTTAAATTTTTAAAGTGTAACCACTATTTAACATTTTTTCATACCATATATGATATAAAAGCAATGTCTGAAATTTATAGGGAGAAAATTATAATCTATAAGAATGGTTTTATTCTACATGTGATAGAATTGATTATTTAATAGAAACGCTTCTATCTTCTTCTAAAATTTATTATCATGCAATACCTAAGATTTGAGGTGTCTAATTTTTTAATTATTTCTAAACAAGATCCCAATATTGCTAGCCATTCTTTTTTTGATTTCCTAAAATTCAGTTAGTTGGTCAATCATAGTAATCTAGATCAAAATTCTTACTTGATTTTGCATTCATGTTGTTGCAAATGAACTAAAGTTAGGTATTTATTTTAAAATTACACATGCACCAATTAAAGTTTTGTATGGATTTAGTTGTTGAAGTTTTTTTTTTTTTTTTTTTTTTTTTTTCAAATAAATTTGTATTAATTGAAAAAATAATCTATGACTTAAGATTTTTCTAATATTAAAGTATTCTTTATTCTCCTTTGAAATTGAAACTTTATTTCAACACAAGAATTGTCCAGTAGCCATGCTTGCTGAACCAACCAATACACACATTTAGCTTCAAATTTCCTAATCTCCTTCCTGAGCATCAAAAAATAAAATAAAATAAAAGAATAAACTCTGAAATTAATAGTTTTTGGATTAGTGGGAAGGTAGAAGACACAACATCTAAGCTAAGCTACTATCAACATCAATTTGGAGTTCAGAAAATCCTAACCGTGTAAGCAGAGGGTCTGCCATTGCTCCCTCAACTCTTATGTCAATATCCGTTGCAAACATGTTTTAATATGGGAAATTTTAAGAAGGTGTTGCCAGATTATAGAAACTTGTACTCTGTTGCTGGTAGCACATGATCCAAGAAAAATACCCCTAATCAGGAACTGTATTCTGAAGGCCAAAGAAAGGTTCAGAAGAAAAAGCCCCTTGGAATACCAAAAAAGTTAATCTTTTGACTTTTCTAGATATTTCCTCAAAGTGCATTGTTGTAATAACTTTTTATTTATTTAATTTCATTTTTCCTTTCTCTCAAATTAAATTTTAAGTTTTTCTAGTAAGTTATATTGGGGATTTTTTCTCAAGTAAGTTATCATATATACACACATATACAAGTTTTTAACACCCTGAATATTCAAACATGAATTTTGGTTCAGAAAAAAATTATGGTATCACCTGCTCAACAAGCAAAATAATGTGGTAATAAGAAAAGGAATTCTTTTCAACATTGGCCTCAATCGCATAGAAGTAATATTGTTTGATTTCAAAGCAAATAAAAAATATGTTTGAATGTCGAAGACAAAATCCAGAAACCAAAATATCCAACCCTATACTAATGATATCCAAGTAAGTGAGGCCGGTGATTGTTGCTTCACAGAGGTGGGACTTGTGCCAACTTACTGGCTTGGTGGCTATAACTACCATTCACAAGGATATGGTGGACCCCACGACTTCACAGGGAACTCATCCGCATGTCTAAAATCTTCCAATTAGGGGTAGGGAGGTGGTGTTTAGGAACCCCCTTTGGATGCCTATGATATGGTCAAGGGCTGTTTCTGTTTGGCGACAAATGATAACTGGAACCTGGTCTCAGATAGATGCCTACTGACAGATCTGCTTGGAATGTTACCTGATTTCATGACCTGGTGACAGATGGGAGGCTCAGTTCATTGCTGCTCTCGTTTCCCTGACCAATTGAGAACGGCTTTGTATTCCTCACCAAGTGAAATAGTCCAGATTTTATTTTTATTATTCTTATTATTCCTATTTTTTTTGAGTGGAGTTGAAGAGCTGAAATACAAAGTGTAATTTTGAAAAACTGGGTAAAGTTATGAGATTGCTTTATAGAGTCGCAATTCAGTAAAACAGATTAAAGTTAAGGAGCTGATGAAAAGCACCTAACTCAGCAACAAAAACCATGATTTTATTTATTAATTTATTTATTTTTGTATAGTTGGTTCATCGTTACATTCATTCATCCAACCATTCGAATGCAGCTTTCGACCCCAAGTCTCCACATTTCTTGTAATGTAGCAAATGATCGAAAACCATGAATCAAATCAGGCACAGTCAGGTTTATTCTATAAAAGGAAATAGAAATCGAGGGTGGATTTTTTCTCGGGGGAATTATAACAAGAAAAAGTCTTTTTTTTTTTTATCGAAGCCAAGGCCATGATAATCATTCTGCCAATAATTTTGCCAAAGGCGGTTCAGATCATGGACGCGGATGAAAGTGGGAGTTCCTTTTTGATGAATAATGTCGGGGATTCGTGTAGAATGACGAAGGTTGATTTTCCAGTTAAGCAACGATGATGATGATGATGATGATGATGCCTGTGGATAGAGAAGAACTTAGCACAAGGGCCAATTGAACAAGTCAAGAGCTCCTTCCCTTGTACAAGCTACCCCTCCCCCAACCGCTCATTCATCCATCTTATCCTTCATCCATTTATATCATCTCTTTTCGAGGGGACTTGGGCAAGCATATTTAGAAATATTTTGTTTTTTTTTGGGGGCGCGGGGGGGGGAGACGGTTTTTGGGTTTTGAATGGATTGCCGAGAAGATGTCCCTACAGAAAGGGCTGAGACCCAGCAATTTTGTTTGCTTGCTTGTCTGTCTGTTTTGTTTTGTCTAGACTGAAGAGGAACAAATCTTCTGGGAGTGTTCTGATGCACTGGAGTGTGAGATTTTTGCACTTGGCCAGCATGCGGTGAGCTGTCTCTTTTGGCCTTGCCTGTTTGTATTCATTCAGAGAAGCCTTTGATACTGTAAAATATACACATATGTATTAAAAATGGGTGGAACTGGGAGAGAGAATATATACTTGGGATACAGACTGGACATCCCCTGGGAAACGGAAACACAATCAACAGGTACATGATCATCACCCCTCCAAGCAGCATATCATCCAAGTATCATACATCCATGGGATGATGAAAATGGATGGCAAGGTGGTGGTAGCCCAACACCACCAGTGTCCTCCGCCAAAGCATTGGAGCTCCAAGGCGGAGGAAGACCCTGTCAAAGGAAGGCGGAGAGGGGTTTGCTGAACGCCAACCAACAAGCAATGTGTCTTCTGGCATTGGGGATGTGTGCCCCTCTTTGGAGTGTAGGATCAGAACAAGGGAAAGAGAGAAACAAAGATAGAGTTAGAGAGTGACTGAGACTCACTCTGGGGGAGATCCATGCTAAAGGACACAAACAGCCACCAGCTGGTTTGTTCAGACAAATACCAACACTTAATAATAAAAGAATATGTGCTACTGGGTTTAGTGATATTTGATCAAGTTCCAATTTGTGTGGGGTACCCACGTGGTGATGTTCTGTAGCACGGATGAGTGCCAGTGAGGTGAAATGGGTCATGAAAATGAAGCTCAACTATCAATAGAATCAGAGTCACCGGCCTTGCTTGAAGAAAAGGATTAGTCTTTAAGTTCCCTGGATTCCGGTGAAGAAATTAAGCTCGAGAAAAGTCCGGATAGTGAATTACTGCACCAGTCAGTAAGGTTGAGCATGGATCAGCAGTGGAGGACGAGACTGCAAAATCATTCATTCGGTGGCAACGATTCATCACTTTTTGAAGGAGCATCTGGACATTGTAACGGTTAAAGCTAGCGTCAGCAATGTCATGAAAGAGGGGCAGGGTCTTGGACCTTTCAGACGTTCAAGCTGCTTTAACACGCTTCATGGCTCACTTTTTGTAGTATCTCTCGTCAATTTAGGGCTGATGCTCAGCGTGATCTGAGTTCTTTTAGATCTTGCTCAGTGTATGCTGACCAGAGCCTTGGTGGTATACTTGTCTCAGTGCACCATCCAGCATGGACAGCAAGCACAATGCGCAGGTTTGAAGATACTTGGAATCAGCATCAACCCCAAGAGATTCAGTTAGGCCATGGTATTCGTTCGCAGCCTCACCGCTCTAGTACTTTGGCACAACATTAATGAATGTTGAAAAGTATATGACTATTGTAGGGATGGAAATTTGAGTGATGATTATCTATCTGCAGTGAAACTCATGCTGTGAAATCTTACCGTGGTGGCTAACCATAAATATGTGTAGTGGCTTACATGAAATATTTCGTTCCTCTCATTGCTAGAATCTTGTGAGGACCTTGTAAGAAATCGTTATTTTCTGTAGAAAATCTTATAGTAGGAATGAATATATGAAGCTAATGACTCCCAGTTGTTGATAGTCCTTTCAAGAGGACATGCTGCCGGGTGGAAACGTAAGACCAACTCATCTCGTGATATGCTGTGTCTGCGGGAAAGGAATTGCTCAAATGGCTTGCTTTAGGAGTGAATAACATGTAGGTGAACATGTTCTCCTTCACATCAGCTACTCTTGCATGTGGCCAGGAGGCCAGTATTTCCTTCCCCATTGTGCTGCTCTTGACTGATGTCTTGTTACAAGGTTGAGCTCGTCAGTTATCAAGATTGTCGAGAAGTATGTTCGTTACAAGAGCTGGAAGTGCGCTGTCACAAACTGTACCACATGAATAGTGCTAATGACAGCTGATCTAGTTTTGTATTTGTACTGTAAATCGTACTGGAATTTCTGACTGTTGTCTTGATTAGAGTTATATTTTCAAACTTAGAAAAGAGTGCGAGGTGAGATGGTGGTGGCGGAGCGCCTCGAGGCCTCAGATCTTTTAAGAGTGGACGGTAATGAAGTATTTAAGGGGAGAAAATTTGTAGAAGCTATGCAGGAAGACTAAATGGTACCCACTTATTTCTTTCTAGTATTCTAACTCATTTCATGGGAAACTCATGGATTCATGTTGATCGATTCATCTTATGGGTTGAACGTCGGCTATACTAAATTAGCAGTTATGTACATCAAGTTAATGGGTCACATTCAGTAACTGCTGGTGTCGCAGGCACTCGCATATATGGGTGCTGATTCCATATATCAACACTTCGGCAAGTACAATGACATGGCGATTGCTGCAAAGAATCTCTGGCATCTCAATCTTGCTGCCTGCATGCTCCAAATACATCCCTTTGAGTCAGCCATCGATTCCTGATCTGTGGTGAGTTTTTTCTTTGTCCTTAGCAATAGCATGTAGTAAGCAATACGTTGTGTTCTTCCAATTCTCTCCAGATGACTTATAAATCTGCTGCTATTTTTGATATTTTAGATGGATCCAATCTCATCCTGAAAGTTGAGCACTTGATGCTGTGAATGGTGCCGCCATCAACCGTGAATGGATCAATACACATGAAGGGCCTCATGATCTGAAACGGTCAAGCTGGGCTTGATATATTTACATGTTATCACGATAGACATGGCCAATATTTTAAACTCCACCAACAGAGTCTCGAAAGTCCTAAAACATTCATGAGTTGGTGAATTGCTGTAAATGATTGCGCAAGATCCGAAGGTAATCAAAGCCTTGTTTCTTCCTGGGAAAGCACACGCAAAGGCTTGGCAAATCTACTATCGTGAACTTTAATGTAAGTAGCGAGAGTTGTACAATGTTCTCTTTTAACAGCCTCTGCTAATACTACCCCATAGAACAGGCTTGCCAGTTGGTTTTCAAAGATTCAGCAACTGGTTGTCTCAGTGTTGATATACTCTTCGGAGGTCCAACAGTCCAAGGAAGAATGACCCCCTCAAATCACAAAACCTGCTGTCCCCATTTCTCCTCAACTAACAGAAACAAGACGATCTCAATGATTTTAATTTTGAAACTCTACATTGTTAAAACAAATTTCCAGCAGGCTTGAAGGAGGCAAATTTTGTGGGAAGCGAAAACAACGAAGTATGATGCCTCAGCTTGAACAATGAACCAGGTTTCTAAGTGTTTGTCATTTATTGAATTAGTGATTCAAGGATAGCTACAAAAATGATGCTCTTGAGACATCTTAGCTGCCTCACATTTTGTAAAGCTGTTCCTTGACAATAGGTTGGAGGATCATTTCAAGTTCGTGGCTACCAAGTAGAAGAAGACGCTGCATTGTTTGTTTCAAGGAACAGATGGATGGTGAATATTCACAAAATTATCATAATACAATCAATGTGTTTATATTCTTTGTACGATTAATGCAGGTGAATTTATAGATGCTTTAGTCTACTCACATTATTTTAATATCAACAAATCATATTTTAATTAATAACATGCTACAAATATTACATGCTCTTTTTAGAATATGATATATACATTTGTTTTGTGTCACATGTTAATGGTGTTTTTTTGACATTTCTTATTTTAAAAAATATGCTGGAATTATGCATCTAATTTAATTTACGGCTTATGATTTTAAAAATGTATGACGAAAACATAGAATATACGTGCATATAATATTATACATTACTAAATAAATTTGTAACTTGTAATTACAATTTTAAGATATAAATAAATAAATCTAATAAATATAAAAGATGAACTTGATGTCTTTAAGGTCCCTATTTCTAAATGAAGCTTTGTTGCATGCATCAGCTACTAATACTATGATATTTTTAATTTAATAATTATTTGATAATAAAAAATAGTTATATTTAAAGTATTTTTAGAAAAATTGGCATATATTATATTCAAATATAATTAAAAAAATATACCAGCATATGATTATTTTTTTTACTTACTTTGATATTTTTTAAAAACATAGCCATCATACACTATAAGTTTATGTATATTAATTACTAATATCAGTTATAATATTAATACTAGGAATATTATTTTATCTACTATATATTATAAAAATATTATTATTCTTTTTTTGTAACTATAAATAAAATAATAATTTTATATTTAAAATATCAAAATATAAGTAATACATATACATTTCATATCTATTTTTAAAATAGTTTTTTATTTATTTAAAAATATATTATACAATTATATAGTCTTAGAAATTGTATAAACAAAGGCAAATTGTATAAACAAGTTTTTTTAGTTTATTATTAATTGATACTTTGAATAAACATAGAAATATATTATTCTTTTTTAAAATATTATATATATACATATGAATCCATTATCCTTTCATATTTTAGCATTATATATTTATTATCTAATATAATTTTAATTTTGAGCTCTATACAAAAAAAATATATAATATAGATATTGGTTCAAATTTGTTTAGTAGCCTTAATATATCCATAATTAAATTATATTTTTAATTTATAGTTTATAATTTTGAAAGTATGCAGCTATAAATGCAACAATATAAATATGTATGAATTAATATCTAAAATTATTAATCTTTAAGGTTCAACTATTTTAAAGAATAAATAATAAATAATTATTAGAACTCTGTAATGATATGTTTAATAAAAAAACTATATTTAAATTTTTAATTAAATTTTTAAAGAAAAATATTATTTTAAGTAGATATTTTGTTTAATTCCTTTTATACTTGAAATTAAAAATAAAATACAACTAAAAATAATAATACTAAAAATTATTGTAAGAATGTATTTAGTTTCTAATATTTAGATCCATACATTCATTACAAATTAGATTCTATATTATTAATAAAGTCTAATTTATACATAAAAATTATAATTTATAAATAGAATAGAAAAGAAGGGAAACAAAGAAACTATATTAATTATAAAAAAATAATATAAAATATAAGTATAATATTAAAAATATTATACTTATTTTTATATAATTTTTTAATAAGTTTATTCTATTTTTTTGATAAAAAACTCAATAGATTTTAAACTCACAATTAGAGTATTCTTATAAATTATTAAATTAACTTATATAAAAATAGCTATGTATACTAACACCATCTTTAATACTATGATAGATATATAACAAATTGTAACCACAAGTATCTTTTAGAATTTTCAAGGAACTTATGATATCTTATGGATGTTTTTATCACTATCTATAATCTTCAAAACCTCTACAATCTTCTAGAATCTTCTATATTTTTTATTATAAAATTTGCAAAACTTTCCATCAACTTCTAAGAGTTTTTGTTCTTATCTATACCATTTTTTTTTTACCTTTTAGAAGTTTTTATGGAATATTTTTAATATCGCTAAAATATTTTATAGCTCTTTGAACCTCTTCCAAAATTGACATAAGATCTAGTTACCATAGTTTAAATAAAGAAACAAAGAGAGAAGTATCTTGATATTGTTTAATTTTTGATTTTATATTTGGTCTTATTTTTTAACTAGTATGTTGTCCTTGTTAGAGTTCTTAAATTCTTTATCATTTTTTTATACATTTTTGATAATTATTATTATCTTAATCTTTTAAAATTAACTACAAAAAAAAAGTTCTTCTTTAAAATTTATTATATAATATGAGAATTTTTAATATTAAAATTAAAATCCATAAAATTAGCATGTAAAATATATATAATTTTAAAACTTCATTGTATATTAATATAAAAAATATCTAAAAGATCTCACAATATCTAAATATTATTTTAATTTAAATAATTTTATAATAACTCTATATTGCTTATATATAATAATATATGATTTTTTCCATATTAATAAATTAGGAATTCAGAAAGTTTAAAGAATATGTTATATATAGATAAAAATTAATAAATATTTTTTAAGGTACTTACTACAACAAAATAAAATCATCAAAGCTGATTAAATTTGCAGCTCAGAAAAAAAAACTAAGAAAAAATGATTAAAATACAAATCTTAAATTTAAATTATAGAACACGTGTGTTTATTATAGAATCATAAAGGCAAGATACATGCATTCTAATTTTTAATACAATATTTGTTTTTACAAATTTTATTGAAGATAATAAAGTTGATAAATTTTAAACTTGATTAGATGATATTAGTATGCAATACATGATATGCTATTATGTTGGACTATTGTTAAATTTAAAGTAGTTAAAAATATATATAAATTTATTTTTGTGTATAATTATTTCTCTAATAATTAATTTCCTAAAAAATAATAATCCAAAATAATTAATCAAAATTTTAGAAACCAACTCCAACTAAAATCTAAGTATTTAGAGTTGTTTATTGTTTTGATAATTAATAATCTTTGATAATTAAATATTTTTTTTTGCTATAGATGATGTTAATTAGCAAGGGAGTAAATTTTAATGTATATATATATATATATATATATATATATATATAAATTTTTTGTGCTAAAATAGCTAAAACTTTAATATTTAGATCTTGGCTTGATGTGTTGGTTAATAAAATGAGAATTCTTTAACTAATTATCTTATACATGAAATAAAATTATGATTTTTTGTTAAAATTAATATATATATATATATATATATATATATTATTAAAAAAATATAAAATAATAATATAACAAAAAATCTATTATATTTGTTATTCTATAGAAAAGGGAAAATTTTCAAAAACATTCTTATTTCTTGTTTTGATATTTTATAAATAATATTATCATTAAAAAGATATTTTTTAAAGAATCATTAAAACTAGTATATCTTTATAAGTAAATATCATATACATACAAAAAAAAATTAATTACAAAATATTAAAATTTATATTATTTTTTAATATATATATGTATATATGTTTCTTTTACAGTGTTAGATTACCTCAAATAATTGCATTCATCATCTGTAATTTTAGATAATTTTGCATTTAATACAACAAAAAGCATTACATATAACAGTGTTTGTTACTATGAGGAATATGAGAAATATGAAGGACTAAAAGAAGTGTATAGAATTCTTGTTCTTTTATTGAACATATTAGAAGACATCTCATTCTTTGTTATATGAAATTTTACATAATAGGTGGACAATGTAAAGTTGAATACATACATAATACTTAATAAAAATAATCTTGTATTTATTAGAATCTTGCATAATACAGATATTTAAATTCTTTAGTACAAGAAAATATAAAGTCAAATCAAATTAAAGTATTTGCAATACAATTAATATAAATTGAAAGAATTATGTAATTCATAAAAGATAACAAAATGATTATAAAACCAAAAAATTAAAAATTAAAATAAAATAAAAATATAGAAGTTACTAAGTAAATTGAGAAAATTCAAATACAAATAAACTTCTTAAAAGTCACAATAATATTTCAAGAATTATAAAATAAGTTCAAATTGATGAAGTTAAAAATAGTAAAAATATAAAATTATATAATAAAGCAAAAAGATGAATATTTTAAATTAGTTTTGAATAAACTAGTATATTATTGGCTATTTATTTTGCTACCAAATTATAAACTTAGTGTGTATTTTAGACCTCATACAAGAAGACTACTCAAAAGATGAGGAATTGATAGGAAATAAAAAGGATAGAAGAAAAAAAACAAATACCAATGATACATCTATTATGAAATAAAATAAAATAAAATAAAATAAATATTATATTATTTTTATTTTTGTATATACAGATATAAATATTAACAAAATTATTTCTTTTTAGATATTAGATATTAGATGAAAATATAAAAGATAAAGTTCTATATTTATTGGTTCCATAATTTGAATATAAATCACCAAGTTTTTTTTAAAAAGGTGGAGGTACATTTAGTACATTGGAGTATGCGGAAAAGTGTGATAATTTATGTTGGATGAATGTTAGATGGATGAGTTTTAGGTCTCAAGTGAACTTTAAGATGATTCATATATTGGATGAAGGAACCTAATCTGGATGAAATATATAATATCAGATGGATGAATTAGATGCTGAATATAGATCCATCAAGAAAGATGAGATGATTGAAGAAATATTTTTGAATAAGAATTTTAAAGGTTGTGTCCACCATTGGCTTAAGAATCCATGAGATCTTGTAGACTGTCATGGATATGAAGCTTTAATCTTTTTAGGTGACTTGATGTGGAACAAAAAATGAAAACATGCCCAATAAAAATATGAAGACCTTGTTGATAGCTATGAAGGTTAAAGACCAAAATGAAGCATTTGCAATTGAGGGTAGTTCATCCTCAAACCAAAAGAATGAGTCAATTAAAAAATCAATTCAAAAGTTTGTTTTCTTTGGGTACAAAGACCTGTCTGAAATCACATCCCCTTTGCTTAATCAATCAAAGTTGGAGAGGTTGTTATATGAAGTTAGAAATGAATTAGTTGAGGTTATGCACAATGAAGTTGTTGACTAAATAACATGGATATGGATAAGAAGTTAAATGACATATAATGCAAATTGTTGGTGGAGATTACAAATAGTGCTATCAAAATGATCAACCATTCAATTCAATCATAACAACACCAAGTGTCTTTATATGTGTATGTCACAACAAAAGATATGGTAATGGATGAATGATTAAGATAATATGTGATTGTCAGCACAAGCTATAAGAATAGCATACTTTTCTAACATGAATAAATTCTATCATGAGTTTGTGCAAAATTATTGTCCTTACAATAATAAGAGAGGCCTTGTGCCACTTGGATTTATTCTAAGGTGTAATAAACTTATAAATCATTGTTAGAAATCTAATATTAAATAATAGTAATACATTTCAAGTTTAAATATAAAAAATATGTCATAAAAAAGTTAGATATTGATACCAATTTGATTCAAAGCTTGGATGGAGTATCCAAAGTGTTGTTCTGCATGCACTTAGGATATATCACCATGGACAAAAAGACAAAGCGTCGTCATACTACAATCATTTACATTATATAAAAATCAAGTAAAATATATAATATATTTAATAAGTCTAGATGTGTGTTAGCATAGTTAGTAGATTAGATAAAAGAGAGTTGGTGTAAGAAACTTTATTTTGATTTTTTTTACTTAGTTTAATTATGGCGTTTATATTATACATGACTTAAATATTTAATATGAAGCCTTGACAGGAGATTGGGAGCCAAGGATAAAGAACTAAACTACTAAGAGGCTTATTTAGAGGGATGAAAGCAAAGTATAGATGAATAAAGTCAAGGGGTAAAGCTCTTTATTCCTATTGATCAATAGTTATACTTGATAGGCTTTGAGGAAGCTATCCACAAGGAAAATAAGGGTTTTGACAACTTCATAGAAGGCATTCAAAAATCAAAGACTAGAATTAGAAAGCTTATTTTTTGTACTATAATTTTGGTATAAGAATTGCAAGATTTAGAATTTTTATGAGAGAGAAATAGGCAATTGAAGCTAAGGTGTACAAATCATACCTACTATTATTCTTTTGAAGATACAAAGAGTTGTATGAAAGCTTTTGGAGATCATGAAGTGCAATTGGAGAGGAGATTTTAAGATTTACATTTAATATAGAAAAATTGCTATATTTGAAGTTTTGAAGAAGAAAATATTAGAAGTCAAAGACAACAAATTGAATTCCAAGGCAGTAAGTAGACCATTTTGTTGATAGTGATGGTTTCTATGATATTTTGAATTTTTGAACAAATTTTTGTCTAATTTTTTTTAAAAAAGGTGATTTATTATGTTAAAAAGCTATATATCAAAGTTTCATAGATTTAGACTTTTAATTTGTGAGATATGAAGAATTTAGTATACAGATGTTTATAAACAAGGATTTGAAGCTACTGTTAGAATTTTGGCGATATCTAAAGATTAGTAACAAATCAACAATTGAAATTTGTTGTAATAGTTGTTAAAAATACATCAATATTTCAAGTAAATTTTGAGTGGATTTGAACATTTGGAATAAAAATTAAGATTTAATAAAATTCACAAAAAATTCTTTTTTTATGGATGAATGAAGGTTTTAGAATATTTTATTATATTTTGAATGTTTTATAAAAATAAGACTTCTGTATTAGATGTAATAGCCCTATAAAGAAGACTTTTACATAAATTTAGAAGTTTTTCTTTATTTTAGATCTTGGTTGAATAATTAACGGCAGCCAAAAGCTCAATGCTTTCTTGAGGCAAATTCTCTCTATTACAACATCGTGTCTTATTTTTTTGATTTGTAAAAGCAAATATGGCAGATTTTGCCTTGACAATACTTTTCTTATGGCTTAATAGAAGTGAGTAGGATTGATTATGATTCTTTTGATTGTTATATAATTGTACATTGTGCTCTACTTGTATTCCTTGGATTTGCATATCTAGGGTATGTATGAGAAGTGAAAATTATATGAATTGTTGATTTAAATTATTTGAAAAAAAATTCATTTCATTTATAAAATTTGCATATTTATAGTTGTTATTGGAATGCAATCTAACAAATAAATTTAGAATCAAAGTTGTACAAAATTTACTTTCAATATAGTAACTTAGATTGAATTTAATGTAGGTTGTCTATTTAATATTGATTTTGTTAGCAAGCTTGTTTATCTCTCTTGTTATTTTCAATAATTTGTCAGTCATGGACTCGGTTGCTTCTTATTTGAGGGACCTCAAATGCCCTCTTAAAGACAACTTCTAGTCTTCAAATTGCTCTATCATTGGAGGTATTCAATACATCTAAAATTATGATTGTTCTATCATGTAAGTATTATTTTAAATATTTTGAACACATCTATGAAATTGAAGTGAGTATTTGAAGTTGAATACTTTGATATTATATTGCCTACTTTTATTTCATATGCTATTCTTTTTTGGTCTTCACTAATTCTATTATAAATTCTTTTGAGCACTAGACAAATCTCTTCACTTTTATGAAAAAAAAGAATGCTTGATATTACAAAAATGCTAGAAAGTTGTCATAATAGTAAGGCTTTTTTGTTTTATGGTATCTTTTGCTAAAACAAGATAGTATTAATCTATTCAACATCAATATTAAATGTTGTAATATCTTAGATATTCTTTTATTGGTGGAGAAATACTAAGTGAACTTAGGCCTTTTTATCCACCTTATAATAGTGTCTATTTACTATGTAATCCATATTTATGGAACAAAAGTGATGATATGGCTTCTTTAAATGCTAGTTCATGTATTTTTCACGATAAATATGTTCCTTTCTAGTTAAGCATAATAGATTGCTATCCATGTCTTTGTGGCAATTACAAAAAATATAATTTTATTATTTTTTAAAAGTTTTTTTTTTTTTTTTTTTTTTTTTTTTTTTTAGCAAGTTACAGCAATTTGAACCATTATTTATTTATTTATTTTTGGTTTGGTCATGGCGCTTGGTTATTTTAGAAGGATAATTAATTTTCAAGGTGTTAACCAACTTTGCTAATATCTTGTCTTTAAATTTTTGCACAATTTCTAATATATTATTCTTGAAGTTTTTAATTGAAGTAGGATTTTTTTATTCAAATAAATTGGTGATTACAAGACTAGTGACAAGTAAATTGGCAAGTTTCATGCATGCTTTGTTATTCTTTATATTCAATATTTTTTAGATTTAGATCTCCAATTTCAGTTTGCTTAAATATTTATAGAAATTAGTCCTATAATTTTGTATGTGACAAAGGAGCAACTTGCATAATACATAAGATTTCTATCCCTACTTGCGCAATTCAAGCCTATGCTATCCAAGTCAAATCTTTAAGACAATCATAATTATTTTTTTCTAGAGTATATTTATAAATTTTTATTTTAAATATATTTAGATGATTCTAATTAGAATCAAATGGTGTGAGGTGATTAAAACACTTTAACTTATAGTTGTTGTATTCTATGCTTTTATTCAATGGTAAAATGATAAAAGGTTGTAGGATGTTTTTTTTGTATATTTTAATATAATTGAAAGAAGGATTATATAAGAAAAATGTATTAAAGATGCTCATGTAGATTTGTATGATCTTTTATTAACAAAAAGTAAATTGTGCATATGATTATATCTTCTAATTAGCCATTGTTATTTTACAAGGCAACAAAATTGATTCCAACAAGAAAACAAACTTACAAGGGATGATTATATATGTATTTAAATTTTATGTTTTTCACTAATATCTTAATGTTTGCTGCTACGATGGTTGATTTTGATTTTTTGCTTGTGCATCTTGTTATGTACGTAAATTCTAGATTTTAAGATTTTAAGATTTTTAAATTTTTTTTTATGTTAATATTTAATTTAACTTATAAGAAGAATTGATTGTAAATAGGCAATACTTGGATAGATGCAAGTGTAGATAATTTTATAATAATATTTTATAAGTAAATATATGCTATTGTATCTGATTTTACATTCATGGATGTTATAAAAAACGTAAGTGCCAACTTCCTTGTTATTGACTTCTATGCCAATTCATTTCTCTATACAAAATATTGTTATATTTTAATATGACTATATGGTGAAAGATAAGAATATAGATTCTATTGTAGAAGAGTCTAATTAAAAAGATATAATAAAAAATTATAGATAATAGATAAGAAGGTAGTAAAAATTAAAAAATACTAATACTACCTTCTTGTAGAAGAGGCTTCTACTTACTTTGTATTGCTATAAATAAGGTAAAATAAAGTAGATTAGAAAAATAAATAATGTAGGCATCTTTGAAAAAGATTTAAAAATAGATTTAAGCAATTTTTTTTCAAAATTCTAAGAATTCATATCCAAAGAGGACCAATTGTGAACTTGGATTAAAATTAGACCTTAAAGCACAAAATTGCATGCCTATGGCAGATGGAAAGTTCTTTTGCAGATTGGAGAGAGAGAGTAGAGAGTAGACTTCAATTTTTTTTTCAAGTACTATTTTTAAATGATTTGAATAGATATTGACTTTGTAAGAGCTTTACAAAGTTAGGGTTATTTTAGGTGACTTAAGTTTTTATAAAATAAAAAAGAATCTATATTTTTGAAAATTTTATAAATTTGATAATAGATCTATAGGTGAAATTTTATATATTTGTGATTAAAATTATGTTGAGTACATGTTAAAAATTTGAGCTTGATCAAATAGTTAGATTGAAGGTTATTGAAGCTCAAGTAGGTCGGAGTCTCAAAAATTGGGTTTTAAAGGTCAATGAGGGTCAGTGAGGATTTTTAAGATATTCAAGAATCTACTAGTTGGATTGAAGTGAGAATTATGTATATAGGTGTACTTAATTTTTTACATATTTGTAAATTTTGGAAGTAATTGAATGGTGCAAGAAAGAGATATTGGTGTTGGGAGATTGGCATCAAGGTTGAAAAAGGAGGGTAGCCCATACCTAAGCAAAAATTTGGGTTTATCTTCTATTTAGTGAGTTGAATGTTCTTCAAAATTTTTATGATTGTTATTAATTTAGTTATTGAAAGATGTGAAATTTTTGAATCAAAATCAATAGTTCAATTATTAATTATTGAGGTTTCAATCTGCTATAGGGTTTATTAGGATTTAATTAGAAATTGATTAGAAATTGATTATAATTTTTATTTTTAGTATTTTAAAAAGATTTATATTTTAATATTTTTTTCAGATTTTTATATTAATATTTCTTTAGAAATTCTTTATTATTTCTTTATAATTTTTAAAAATATTTTTAAGGATTTTTTAAAGTTTTTTTTTTTTTTTTTTTTTTTTCTTAACTAATTAAAAATTTAATTGAACTTCTTTAATAGTTGAGCATACTTCTTAATCTTTAATTGTAATTTATATATAATTCTATAAGAGATTTTAAGACTTCTTGTTGCAATTTTCTTTTTATCTTCTACATCTAAGTGCCCAGAGTATTTTCAAATAAGACTTCACATAATACAACAACATCAATACAAATTGTTTAATATTTGTAGTGCAATTTTTCTTATTTTGGACCACTTTGAAGCAAAGATGATTAAAGTGACAAATATGTGAACATTGCAAATAACAAATTAGTAAATTATAAAAATAATATATTCTAATTAAAAGCTTTATGCATCATATCTTGTTAGATTTCAAATTGTTAAACTTAAATCTAAGTATGTCTAAAAGCTAAAATAATAGATGATTGGCTGGATGTCACTTCTTGATTACTTATTTTCATTTTTATAATAGCAAATGCTTTCACTTGCATTAAATGTTCAAGTTATTTTTTATATATATTAAATATTTGTTCCTTGTAAAGCAACATCAATGTAAATAAAAATTATATTGATATTTAGATATCTATTCATGCTCAGGCTAAAATATGTCATTTTGACAAGTAGGTGATATATTCATTGATGTGGTATGAATATAAATAAATAGCATGCATAATATATTGCTTACTACTATGTTTTATACTTAAGGTATTATCATATTTGAAGGTGTAATATGCTTAGTTAGTTGATTTGGTGATACTTCTATTTTTATTTTTTTTATTTTTTAATTTTTTTTTCTATCTTTTATATAGGATTATTGTTCCAATTAATGGAAATTAAGAGTTTAAAAGGTTATAAATTTTATGCATGTTATTTTCATCTTTGTAATATACTATCTTATTTAGCTTTGGTAATTCAACACAAGTATGCTTGTAACAATTTGCTTCATATGTAGTAGATAGAGGTATATTCAAATAGACTAGTGGTGCAAAAAACTTTGCATATTAATACTACTCAACTTCCTTGACAATGGACTAATTATATATTATCTTTGTTGTAATTTGATATTTTTTTTGGCTTATTTTTACTATATATCTTTAAAATTTTATATGATAGGTTTTTAAGTAGGAAATTAGGTCAAATGTTGATTATAAATGGTATGATAGATTTTTATTATAATGACATTGTAAATTATTTTTATAAGGATCTTTTGCTAAGCATCCTTCTCTTTAATCATATTCTATAGAAGTTTGGTATTGAAACACTGGTACTTAGATATCATATATCATTCTTTTGTGATATCGCAAATAGATTGAATAAAAGAGCATTGTCAATTCTCTTGTTTATAAAAAAACTTCTCTTTTGTCCAAGTTGTATCCATGTGGTAATAACCTAGTTTTGATTTCATGGATTCCTTGCATTCAATGGTGATATTAATACCATTGTTCTTGTCACTAGCACTTATACTTGGCTCTCAACTTATTGTCTTTAAACATCATCAAGCCTTAAACACCTTAGATCCTCAATAATCATTTATTTATTTATTTTTTGTTTTTTCTTCAAGCTATCATATTCATTGAAGATTTGATTGTTCTGCTATAATTTTTGCTAATTTCTTCTATGATTGTACTTTAATTCTTTAATTGTAATATAATTTGTATAATGCTTTAAAAAATTCCATAAACATGGTGTAGAATAGATAGATAATTTTGAGAAAATAGAGTAAAGATTAAAAATTGATAGATTGGATGATTAATCCAATTTCTGGCCAATATAGATGATAACATAGGAAAGTTAGTTAAAAAAGTGGTTAACACAGGAAAGATTACAGTTGGAGTCTCTATTTTTAGTATAAAAAGAATAAAGAAGAAGAAATCAAGGCACGCTTATGAGAATCGAGAGCCAAAGTAAGCTTGGTGTTACCTCTCTCTTTTGTTTTCTTTTCTGTTAGATTGTGGTAGAGAATTTGGATAATATTATGATTGATTGTACCATATAAACTTTGAAGTATAATAATGAAATATGAAATTAAATTCATATGTGGATCTGTAAGAAATTGAAATTATATGATGACTGAGTTCAATGTAGCAAATTGGCAACCAAAGATAGAATACACCGATGCAATTTGAGTGTGAATGAGAATATTATGCAGTATCAACTATGAGAGTTGAGCGATAAAAGAAAATATTAGAGAGATGATTTATTTCGGAAGACGTTCTTGGTGAGAAGTTATTTCCAGTGATTGGAGTGTATAGCGCTTATATGCAATCTATCGAGACAATACAATATCGTTGGTTGTTCTTATGAAATTGTTAGAAGTTAAAGAAGTCGGGATTGTTTAAAGCATTTGCATGTTCATTGGACTCTCCCATTCATGAGTAATTAATTGTGTGATCTTAGTAGTATATCTCATGCATTTGCTCTTTTTTTATGTTCGAATCTTCCTTTACACATTTATTCTAAGCAATATTGGTAGAGTAAATAAAACAATAAATCACATTTTTGGTGCCGCTGCCAGAGATTGACAATAATTTGAGTATTAGAAATTAACTGTCAAAGGAATAATTTTTACATAATATACAAAGATGTTCTAAAATTAATATCAGTTTGAAAGTAAAGCTAAATATATAGTTAGATTGGAGATGAAAAGCAATTTTAGAGATATGAAGAAAGATTATGGTTAATAAGAATGAGCATATTGCACTGAGAAAAACATACTCTTTGATAGGAAGATAGGAGAGAACACAAGCAAGAAATTTATTGCAAGACGAATAAGAACAAAATCTAAAGAGGAAGCATTGACAGAGTTGGATTAAACCATGGTTGCATACTTGTCAACACATCCAAGCATATCCAAAACATGAAAGATCTTTAATATTTCAAACATATATATTGTTAAGAAAATTGCTAAGAGCACTCGCGGATAATTCGGCAAATAGCCTAGCATATTTCTTGAGCCCATTAACAGAATGAGAATAAGGCACAAAAAAATTGGATATTCCATTGGATACTTTTTCAATAATAGATATAGCCGATTCTAATAAGACTGGCTCTTCAAAATAGCATGAATTGCTTATCAATAAGGGCCAATTTAGCATGTTTCAAAATCCATCGTTTTCACTTCAACTTTAATCAATAAAATTATTTATAGATAATAATAACAAATTTCGGAGGCATGGGAGTTTGAAATAGACAATTGAGGGAGATAGTATTTATTTTAATAAGAAATTGAGTGAAACATTGTCATCTTCAATGGCGGCGAGGAGACCAGCAGTTCCAATTGCAGTTCAAATAGGCACGGCGGGTGATTGCACAACTAGCATAGCTCCATTACCTACCTTTAGAGGTTTGCTAAGAGTAGACCCAGATCAACACTTGTCTCAATTTCTGATTGCATGTGTAGCCAATAATGGTAGAACTAAAAATATTTGATTGAGATGGCTGCTAGCAACCTTGAAAGACACAATGTTTGAATGGTATAATTGCCAACCCGTGGATCAATTTTCTAATTGGGAGGTATTGAAAAATATATTTTTAAGCCATTTTTGACCAATTGGATTTGAAGAGCGTCTGAGGGAAAGGTTAATAAACAATAGAATGGTACTAGAAAAAGCGATGTAGTCATATTACGGTCGAGTAGCAGATATCCTTTATAAATGGCCAAATAACCAAATGCCAAAATTGTTTGTTTTGCCTATATTGGTTAACGGATTATACCCACTAGAATTGAAAATATTTGTAAATGAAGTTCAACCGGTCACCATTGCTTCTTCACTTAATTGAGCTAAGATATGAAAAGAATGTCATTATGATCAATTTTTAATCTTTGGAGCCACGATGATTCCATCTCAAGCAGTTTATCAAATACCACTTTGGATTGAAATAGTGGATAGTTATCCAAGAATGATTGATTACAATACAAATTTTAGTACTAATTTGGAGAGAATAGTTAATGCTGTACTATTGCAGGCAGTACCACCAATTACTACAATTTCGTATTCCTCATATCTCACATATCAAAATCCAGTACCTATAAAAAAGTTATCTAATGAGCTAGTATCAAAGGATCCAAATGAGGCTTTATTGTTAACTTTGACAAAAAAAGATGGACGAATTGGCTATTAATCTGGCAAAGGATAAGGAGAAGAGGCATAAATTGACTAATATGCAACCCAATATTTGGTGCAATAATTGTAAGGGATAAGGCCATTTCATAATAGAATATTTTTCACCACCTCAAATGATTGTATAATGTACATTTTGTGAGGGTAAGTATAGCACCACAAATTGTTTGAATTTACAAAAGCAACAACAATTTGGTACTCAGACCATGATTCCACCAACTTTGTGACATGTTAACCAAGTCTAGACAAAAAATAAGTTTGGATGGAATGAAAATCATTTAAATAAATAAAATAGAATTTTTTTTGATTTTTAAAATTTGACATATAACCAAGAATATGGATCCAATCTTTAAGATATCGAGCAAAATCAATAAGAATATTTCCAATATCCACCCATGCACAAACCAATTTTGGATTCTATAGTATAAATTGGTCAACCAGGATCATTTATCCATCCAATCTGGAATAAGCCTAGTCGGTATGTATCAATAGAAACATCCAATATTCCTAATAGTATCGAAAGAAGACCACTTTGATATTACCATTACATGCAATTAAGACATTATGTTAGTGAATGTCCCAATCAAAGAGCTAGTGATGAATACACTATCATGATGTAACATGACTATTAGATGAAAGAGTGTGGAAATAGTATATTATAGAAGATCTTAGTTCAAAATATTATAGCAAATTATCTTAGAAAAATAGATGATAGTAAAAAAAGAGTAAAACCAATGAGTGTTAATGCTGCCCTTTTTACAAATGAGCTTCTATTTACTTTGTAGGGCCATAAATAAGGCAAAACAAAGTAGATTGAGAAACAAAATAATATAGGCATATATAGGAGGGAGTTAAGAAGAGGTTATAAAAAAATTTACTACAAAAATCTCAAAATAGATACCCGGAAAGGACCGGTTATGAGCTGGGGTCGAAATCAGACCCCAGGGCACAAAACCGCATGCCTACGGCAGATCCGAGAGTTTTTTGCAAATCAAAGATTGGGATTAGGGAGTGGACTTGAGTGGTTTGGTATAAAAGTTGGTTTTAAGTGATTTGGAAAATTAATGACTTTGTAATAGCTTTGCAAAATCAGAGTTGTTTTTGGCAACTTGGAATTTTGTGAAATAAAATAGGGTTGATGTTTTAGACAATTTCAAAAGTTTTGTAGCAGATCCACAATTGGAAATTTGTGGATATTTGGATATTGTTATTGTTAATGTGTGCTATAAATTTGAGCAAAATCTAATAGTTTAGTTGTACGTAATTGAGGTTTAAATGGGTCAAGGTCTCGGAAATTAAATTTTAAAGATTAGTTAGGATTTTTGAGATCTTGAGCAATCTGCCAGTTGGATTGGAATAATTTTTATTTGTGTGGATAATAGACTTGTTTTCCTATACACATGAGTGATTTGAAACTGATTGAATGGTGAAGAAGGGAGAAATCAGCACTGGAAGATTAGTATCAAGGTTGGAGGAGGCCGGCCAAGACCCGAAAAGTTTTTTCTTCCATTTGGTAAGTTCGATTTCCTTCAAATTTGGTTTTTCTTCCATTTGATAAGTTCGATTTCCTTCAAATTTGCTGTGCTTATTGTTGACTAAGAGATTGAAAGGTATACAAAGTTTTAAGGAAGGTCAATGGTCTAATCAATAGATATTGAGATTCTAATTTTTTCTAAGGTTGATTTAAATTGGTTAGAATTTGGTTTAAGATTTGTTTAGGATTTGGTTTAGGATTTAGGATTTGTTTAGGATTTGGTTTAGGATTTAGGATTTGTTTAGGGTTTGATTTAGGATTTGATTTAAGTTTTAGGGTTTGATTAGGGTTAGGATTTGAATAGGGTTTGACCTAGGATTTGACTTAGGATTTAGGGTTTGATGTAGGATTAAGGTTTGATTTAGGGTTTGATTTAAGATTTAGGATTTAATTAGGGTTAGGATTTGACTTAGGATTTGACTTAGGATTTAATTAGGGTTAGGATTTGACTTAGGATTTGACTTAGATTTTAATTAGGATTTGATTAGGATTTGACTTAGGATTTGACTTAGGATTTGACTTAGATTTTGACTAGGATTTGATCAGAGCTTGACTTAGGATTTGATCTATGATTTGAATAGGATTTAATCTAGGGTTTGACTTAGGATTTGACTTAGGATTTAATCCTATGATTTGAATAGGATTTGACTTAGGATTTGAACAAGATATGATTTAGGATTTTAAGATTTCTATTTTTAATATTTTCTAAATTTAGTATTTTATATATTATTTTTTTATATATTTAATATATGATTCATTTACTCTTCTTTTGTAATTTCTTTAAGATTGGATCAAAGTTTGATTAATAGTGTTAAGATTTAATAGAAGTTGTTTAAGATTCTATTAGAGTTGTTAGGATCTTGTTATTGTATATTTCCCTTTTATCTTCTACAGTTAGGTGCCCGAAGCATTCTCGAGCAAAATTGCACGTATTACGACAACGCTGTCGTACTATAATTGCTTATAGTATGTAAAATCCACTCAAAATATATAATATGTTTATAGGTTTAGATATGTATTAGAATGGTTAATAAAGTAAATTAAAAGGAATTGGTATAAGAAAATTTATTTTAGATTTTTACTTAATTTGGTTATGGCTTTTAAATTATATAGAACCTAAATATTTAGTATGAAGCCTTGAGAGAAGGTGGGAGCCTAAGGATGAAAATTTAAGCTAATAGGAGGCTAATTGGGAGGGATGAAATCAAGGCATGGTCGGATGAAGGCAAGGAATGGAAAACTTCATCCCTATTGATTGAATACCATGCCCAATGGACTTTGAGGAGGCTGCCCGCAACCTTAACAAGGGTTTCGGCGACTTCAAGGAAGCCATTCGAAATCCAGAGACTAGGATTAGAAAGCTTGTTTTTTGGGCTACAATTTTGGTGGAAAAATTGAGGGATTTGGAGTTTTAATAAGGGAGTAGTAGGCGCTTGAAGTTAAGATGTGCAATTTGTACCTATTGTCACTCTTTTGAAGATTGGAGGAGTTGTATGAGAGCTTTTGGAGATTGAGAGGTGCGGCTAAAGAGATAATTTCAAGTTCTACATCTAATATGGAAAAATTATTACAATTGAAGTTTTGAAGAAAGAGATATTGGGAGTCAAAGACAGTAGATCAAATTCCAAGGTAATAAATAGATCATTTTGTTGATAGTGATGGGATTTGCCATATCTTGAGTTTCTAGACGAATTTTTGTCTCAAAATTTTTAAAAAGATGTATTATTATATTAAAAATCTATATATCAAAGTTTCATAGCATTTGGACTTTTAGATTGTGAGATATGAAGAAATTAGTACACTGGTATTTGTAAACAAGGGTTTGAAGCTACTACTAGAGTTTTGGCAATATCTAAAGATTGATAATGAATTGACAATTGAAATTTGTGGTGGTAGTTGTGAAGAATATATTAGTACTTCATGTAAATTCAAAGTGAATTTAGATAGTTGAATTAAAAATTATGGATTATTGAAGTTCAAAAAAAATTCCCTTACTATACGAGAATGAGGGTTTTAGAGCATTTGTTATGTTTTGAATGGTTTGATGAAATAAGACTTATGTATTGGATGTAATAGCCCTATGAAGAAATATTTTATATAAATTTGGAGGTTTTATTATATTTGGATCTTGATTGAATAATTAGTGGCAGCCAGAAGCCCAACGCTTTCTTTAGGCAAATTCTCTCTATCATAACAATATTCCAATATGTAGAAATTATAAGCAGTCAGGATATATATATCAACAGTGCAATACTCCATTTAATTTTAATAATCGAAATCAACATATCTAGCTGCAAAATAAGATAGAGGATAATAATTGAGCTCCACAAGATTCTTCGATAAATCAAGTGGAATGTGTCCATGTAGTACTTATTCGGGCCCACCAAAAAAAAAAAGACCCGATTCAACAATTAGGTATATCAATTACAAGGGACCAATTCAATTCATTGGTTGGAATTCCAAATCCAATACCCAATGTTATGTTGTGGTTTGTCTACCATGTGAAAAAATTATACGTGTATATTTGATATACAATTTATTATATAGTTACATGAAAGCCATAACAATGAGATTTATTAGTTATAAGATGTGATTAGGTTGTTAGTTTAATAGAATTTGTTTAAAAGTGCTATTAATGAGATTTGTACGACCTTTTTTTTTTTTTTGATAGTAATTTTGAAATTGATTTATATTGATAATAGCTTTTATATATCTTAAGTCACCTTTGTTAGATATTGGTGATCCTTAAGATCTTATTTATTTCTTTTATTTGATATTTAAAACACATATTGTGTAAATCTTATAAGAAAAAAGATTAAAAAGAGATTTTTAGTGTGAAAGGGAATAGTTAGGCCATCCATGTGAATGGAAATGGATGATAGAAGTCTCTATTCCTATTGGCCAAAAATCATACCCAATGGGCTTCAAGGAGGCTACCTAAGGGATTATTAGGGATTAAGGTTTGTTTTTTGACAGGAGTCGAACATCATAGGCTAGGATCAACAAGTTTGGATTTTTGAATATGGTTTTGGTATAAATCTTGTATGATTTGGACTTTTTATGAAAGAGTTATAGGTGCTCAAAGTTAGGGTGTTGAAATTCTATCTACTATCACTCTTTTAAGCATAACGCATGCATATAGAGAGCAATAGATAATTGGCAACTAAGGTTAGAAAGAATACTTTCTTCGTTACACTTTTTACATACAGCTTAATAAAATCCAAGCTAAGGTGAAGGAGATATTGGGAGTTGAAGTCAATGCTTATAAACTTAAGGGCAGTAAGTGACCCCGTTTAACTAGTGGTTACATTTTGACCTATATCTTAGGCAATTTGATAGATTTTTGGCTCAAAATTTTGAAGAGTATATATGTTTATATCACAAGATTATATGCAAAAATTTTGTGGCAAAATTTTACACAAAATTTTACAATTGGGATATATGTATGGTTGATGTTATTAAGAGGAGTGTTTTTAAATACTTTTGAATTGAACTTTGAATTATATTCTTCATATATGGGTGAAACCTATTAGGATTTCTTGATTATTTGCAAACATAACTTTACCTTCTACAGCTAGGTGCCCGGTGTATTCCCAAATAAGACAATATGTAATATAACATCGTAAATTAAACGCAGCAATTAAAAAAGATTATTTTTCTTTACCTTTTACGAATAATATATTAGATGCAGTAGCCGAACATGAATGTTATTCTTTTTTGGATGGATTTTTGGATTACAATTAAAATAAAATTGCAGCAAAAGATCAATTAAAGGCTACTTTTACTACGGATTGGAGCACATTTGCTTATAAAGTAATGCCATTTGGATTATGTAACGCCAAAGCCATATTTCAAAGGATAATGATGCAAGCATTTCAAGATTATTTATGATTGTCAATGGAGATATTTTTAGATGATTTTTACACATTTAGTACGACAGTTGACCATTTGAAATGCCTTGGTCAATATTTGGATCAATGTAATAATCTTTGAACTCTAAGAAGTATGGGATATCTTTGAATTCTGAGAAGTATCAATTTGGAGTATCCTCGAGAAAGCTTTTGGAATGCATTATTTCTGTAGTTGGTATAGCTATTAATCTAGATAAAGTTACTTATATATTGACCTTATCAAAGCTAGAAATAGTGTCAGGTGTTTGTAATTTTGTAGGCCATGTCAGCTATTATCAATAATTTATTGATTCATTTGCAGTCATATATCAGTCTTTAACTAATCTCTTAAAGAAACCACCATCGAATGGATCTAGTCTAATTTGGACTGAGGAATGTACAATTATGTTTGAAGAATTGAAGTACAAAGTGGTGTCTGCACTAACATTGGTTGCACTGTTGTCGTGGCAAAAGTCTGCTTTGGGTAGACGTAAGGTCCCTCTTTACAATCAAGTTGGATCCAATATGCACAAACTTTCTTAAATTTCTCTTTTATATTCACAAAACAATGTGTGTAATAAATCAACAAACCAAAAGCTTGAAAATTTATAAATCAAAATCCAGTCGTTTAAATAAGTTCAAACTTTGGTAGCATAGAATTCACTTCTTTAGTCATCTTCACAAAAATTCTCAACCGTGAATTTGTTATCAACCACCAGATATCATTAAAATATTAGCAAGTAATTTTATAAGTAAAAACCAAATTAGAAACTTGAAAATTCATAATTTGAGATCCAATCATTCAAATAAGCTCAAAATTTGGAAAAACATAATTCATACCTTTGATCTTTGTCACATAATTTTTGAGCCATGATTTCATTGCCGATCATTAGATATTACCAAATACTTGGCAGGTACTTTTGAAAAATAAATCCCAATCAGAAACTTGAAAATTCATAATTTGAGATCCAACCGTTCAAATAAGCTCAAAATTTGGAAAAACATAACTCATACCTTTGACCATTGTTACATAATTTTTGAGCCCTTTGAACATTGTCACATAATTTTTGAGCCGTGAATTCATTACCGATCGTTAGATATCACCAAATCCTTGGCAGATACTTTTGAAAGTCAAAACCCTAGATACTTGAGAATAAAATTTGCCATTACTCCCCAACCAAAGTCTCAATTGATATGAGATTTTAGACATAGACTCTTTATAATAAAAGTGATATGTACACAAAAAATGAGCTTCAAATTCATCTTGAAATTCAAGTTCTAGCTTAAAGCAAATCCTTCTATTTATTTAACTTCTTCAAAACCCTAGTTTAGTTTGCTGGAATTAACAAGCCATATCTCATTCTTTCTAGACTCATTTCTATCAATTCTTAGATGTAAAATGTATATCTTGAAGTCTAATTTCTAATCCAACTTCTTGATTTCTTGTTAGTATCTTAAAACTCCTAATATACCTAGAAAAGTGACAGTAGGTGTCATAATAGTAGCCTAAGTTTAAACAAGCATATCTCTCTCATCTAAGCTTTGAATCATGTGTTTCTACCACCTAAACTCATGCCAAGAAGAAGCTCTCTCTAAATATCTCCTTAGATTTGTCAAAAAATCCCGTCCCCTTTTCATCTAAGCTCGTGAAAGAAATCGCAGCCAAGGTCTTCAAAGTCCAAGTCAACAATTAATAGTTTAAAGTTATATAAACACCAAATCTGATCCTCCAAGTTAGCACTATTGATGGCAACCAACTATTGACATCCAAATCTCTATTTATCCTTAATAAAATCCTAAATTCAACTTCAAAGTCAAAACTCCTTATATCTATAAATATAATCCTGAATCTACTAAAATCTAAAATTGGAAAAATGATAAAAGAAATAAAAAAAGTTTCAAGGCTAAATCAGAGTTAAAATTAAGATTAAAGATAAAACAAAGATTTATCCAAGAAAAAGAAAGAAAGTGAGAATTTTTTTCCAAAATTATATAAAAATCTAGATTGGTAAGAAGAAAGAATTTAATAAAATTTCAGAGAAAAGAAAGTTAAGCAAGGTTTTTATATATGAATATATTTACTTCACAACACCGTGTTGGAAAAAACTATTTTATATTTATATTGATGCATCCAATGTTGCTATTGGATCCATGTTAAGTCAGAAGAATGAAAAGGATTTAGATCATCCAATATATTATGCTAGTCGATAATTCATTGTTACGGAACAAAATTATACAATGACTAAATGAGAAGCCTTGGGCATGATCTACTTTGTATAAAAATTTTGGCATTATCTGCTTGGTTATCTATTCATATTTCATGTCAATCACATTTTATCCCATTTGACCAACATATTGGAAAATGAACCTATCAACAATGTACTTCTGAATACAAAATTATTTGCTGTAGATGTAATTTCACCGAAATATAGTGAATTGATTCAATACTTGACATTCTAGACATTTTCACTTACTTATAGCAAGAAACTTAAGCGGTGCCTGATTTTGAAAAGTGCTCTATATATCATAATCGGTGATGTTTTATATAAATAAGGGAAAGATGGAATATTACACTGTTGTATATTTCAAAGTGAAGTATATGCCATATTGGAAGGCTATCACCTTGATAGTTACGATGGACACTTTGCCAATGATAATACTACTCAAAAAGCTTTAATGGCTAGTTATTGGTGGCCAACAATGTTTTCTGATGCATACCAATATGTACGATGTTATGATCCTTGTCAACGTTGTCGTGTTGTGACACGATTATATGGTGAAACTATGACTAAAAATGATTTTTCAATTAATACTCTATTATCTTAGTTCAACAAGAATTCAACATATTTTAACAAGGTTTTTATGAAAGCCTCTTAGTTTATTTTTTTCACTTAATAGCTAGTAGATAAGAATTAGTTAGTAATTTTACCTGCTAGGTTGTAGTAATTCTTTTATTGCCTTAAAAAAGCCATAAAATAGCAAAAATATAATAAAAAGGATAAATCACTAGCATGATTGATATTAGGGTTAAGTTGAGGGTAGGGTCGGGCTATAAAATCCCTAGGATAGATTAGATTGATACCCAAAGGTTGGCTGTTTGTAGGACAGGGTCGAAATCAGACCTTTGGCTACAAAAAGGGCCGCCTAGGACAAATCAAAAATCTTTTGGCAGATCAAAAGATGAAATTAGAGAGAAGACTTAAGAAGTTTTGCATAGGAGTTGATTAAAAGTGATTTGGATTAGAAATGACTTTGTAATAGCTTTGCAAAGTCAGGGTTGTTTTTGGCAACTTAGAATTTTGTGAAATAAAATAGGATTGATATTTTAAGCAATTTCAGAAGTTTTGTAGTAGATCCACAACTAAAAATTTGTGGGTTTTTGGATATTGTTGTTGTAAATGTGTGCTATGAATTTGAGCTGAATCTAACAGTCTAGTTGTACATAATTGAGGTTTAAATAGGTCAAGGTCTCTGAAATTAAATTTTGAAGGTCAATTAGGATTTTTGAGATCTTGAGCAATCTGCTAGTTGGATTGGAGTGAAATTTGTGTATGTGAGTAGTAGACTTATTTTTCTATGCACATACAAAATTTAAAAGCAATTGAATGGTGTAAACGGAAGATTTAGGTACTAGAATATTGGCATCAAGATTGGAAAAGGAGGCCGGCCGTCACCCATGTAAATTTATGGATTTTTCTTCTTTTTGTGAAACTAGATCTTTTTCAAACTTAATATGCTTGTTTTCAACTTAATTAATAAGATGTGTGTAAAATTTCAATCAAAATCAATAGTTTATTTGATAGTTGTTGATGTTCTAAAACTACCTTAGGATTTCCTTAAGATTTGGTTAGGATTCGACTAAGGTTAGTTAGGATTTGTTTTAGGGTTTGTTAGGGTTGATTAGGATTTAGTAGGATTTATTTTAGGATTTTGTTGAATTTGATCAAGGTTGATTAGGATTTAATTAAGATATGATTAAGGATTATTTAGAGATTGATTAGAGAAGTTAAGACTAGTTATTGTTGCGTATTTTCTTTTTATCTTCTACAGCCAGGTGCCCGGAGCATTCTCAAGCAAGACTTCACGATATACGACAACGTATTTGTAGACCTATTAATACTTTTTCCATGCCGTTGGTACCAATTTCGGCACAAGTATTGTTTAAAAAATAGGAAATTGATTTTGTAAGACCAATCGTACCAACTTCACGAAATGGGCATAAAAGATATATTTTGATAGCGACCGATTATGTAATAAAATGGGCTGAAGCGGTGGCAACAAAAAATGATAATTTTAATATAATAGTCACATTTTTATATGAGAATATTATCACTTGTTTCAGATATCGCAAAGAATTTGATAGTGATCGCGACACTCATTTTATTAATTCTACAATTTTAGCTTTGGCAGATAAATATGAGATCAAATATAAAAAAGTAATGCCATATCATTCTCGGGCCAGTGGACAAACTGAAAAGACCAACAATATTTTGTGCAAAGTTTTAACTAAGATAGTGTCTGGTGTGAGAACGGACTGGGATACAAAATTATTTACAAATTTATAGGCGTATTGTACTAATTATAAAGTCACTACTAATTCTACACTATTTCAATTGGTGTATAAGCAAGAAACAATATTACCAATTGAATTGGAAGTTCAGAGTTTAAGAATTGAGTTGAATGAATGTCTTGGTGACAAGACATTCCTCCAATATCCGTTAACACAATTGAAAAAATTGAATAAAGTTGGATTACGATTCTTTTAACTATGGAAGCTACATAACACTGCCATAAAAATTATTATGATAGTAAATTACATTCCAAATCTTTTATGCCCAATGATCTAGTGCTTCTTTATAATAGCCAATTTCATAATTTTTTTGAGAAATTCCAAGTCGGTTGGCATGGGCCGTATTGAGTAGTAGAAGCCTTTCCTTGTGGTTCACTTCAATTGTAAGATTTTATGGATATTCAATTTATGACACGAATCAACAAAAATCAGTAACAATTTTATTGTATATAAATCCGGTGTCGTGTTGTAAATCAAAACATAGTGTGAAAAACATAAAAGAATGCATTAAAATAAAAAGATTAAGATTGGAAGAAAGGTTGATAGAAAATTAGTAGTAAGAAGATATAATGGAAATTTACCTTGAAAAGTGAAATTTCTTCAAGTTTGTAAAAAAGAAAAGGTTGAGGAAGTGGAAAAGACATGGGCTAAGAGGTCTTTTTGACCAAGAGGATAAAGAAGACCAGGAGGGAAATGACAAGGAAGGGTCGTGAAGAAGAAGGAGGAGAGTTTTTTTGGAGAGATAGGATTTCTTTTTGATAGGCAGTATACGTTTTTGTATGTAGAAGAAGCTTAGAGAGGATTTTAGGTGCGAGTTTTTGTAGGTTTGTAGTAGACAAGATAAGAAACTCATAGAGACAATTCTCATGTCTTTTGATTAAGTATCAAGGGAGATATGAGTCGTGAAAGTTGCAGGTGTTTAAGACTAGGGCAGAGAGGGTTACTAAATTTCGGGCCTTGGTTCTTGGAAACCACTTAGACTTTAGTGGTGAAATTTGTTGGGTTTTTGTTCCTTATAGAGTTAACTACTTTGTGTCAAAATCTCAAGTCAATATGACCTCTAAGCAAAGAGTTATGAGTGAAATTGTAACCGGTTTGAATGAAAAGAGAAATAGAGTGAAGGCAAGGTTGAGGGTTTGTATGGGCAGTGCATGTGTGTGGGTTTTTTTTGGGTATAAAGAGATTTAGGAGACGAATTTGAGTGTGAAATTTGATAGATATGATCTATGTAAGTTAAGGAAGAGATGAGTGTAAGTTTGATACTCATTAGTCTTATAAATAAAATGTTATGCTCTTTCAAAGTGACAGGGGTCTATCTCCAAATCAGTGAAGTTTGAGGGAGCATATCTTTGTGATCAGAGTAGTATTTTGAGTAAAATTTGTTGGGGTTTGTAGATATATGAGTCTATTAAGTTGTGTAAAAAACTGATTGCTATTGGAGTTATATTCGAGGAGTTATGAGGAAAATTGTGGTCAGATCTAGAGTTGTTAGAAGGCAAAATTAAAGAAGAAGGATGGAACCTATAACTCAAGTTTGGAGAAGGCTCTTGGAGCAATATTTGGAGGTTGTTTACAACATGAGATAAGCTATAAGCCTACCAAATTTCAGCACTTAGATCTTCTTTAATGAAGAGCAATGAAGGTGTGAAGCAAAGGGGGTCCAGAATCAAAGGCAGCATGGAGGAATTACTTTGACAACATGGTTCTCTCTAACCACATGAGCTATAATCAAAAGGTTTATGGGGTTTGCTTCTTTACTCTTTTAAGTACCTTGTGTCCAAATTTTGCTTCAATTGATATGATATCCTAGGATTTATGAGCAAAATTGAGGGCGGGTTTCTAAAGGCAGAATATGTTAGGATTAATAAAGTATGTTTTTATATAAATTCTTCAATTTTATGAACTTTATGAATCTCATCTTGCACTTGAGAAACTAGAGGCAAAAAAGACCCAGTGTTTCTTAGGGCTAAGACTCTCACCACGACACTGGGATGGATTTTAAAATTGGGAGAAAAGAGGGAGTACTTAAAAATAATAGATTATCTATATTATAGAAGCATGATGGTTAAAGAAGACGATTGATGGTCAGTTGGGGTACTATTGTTGCATAGTCAAGAAAATCAGATGTGAGATTAGGATACACCAGATTAAAGATTGTGGATTCAAATCCAAGTAAAAGGTTAGGAGCGGGGCACTTAGTGGAAGTTGCAAACATTGTTGTCTGAAGTGTATACATTAGAGTTTAGAATTTATTTCAGTGAGCCAAAATAGTGTTAGCATGAACAAGGAGTGCAAAGTGCATCATAGTCCACAATGTCGATAGAAAGGTTAAAGAGAGCTACAAAAAAAGAAGAAAGTATCCAAAATATGAGGAGTAAGAATAATTTAGAATCGCCATCTCTAGTGGTGACCACCAACATGGAACCAATGAAGTTGGAAATCTGTTGGATCCCACAAAGGCAGAGAGATTTTAAAAACGTGTAGCTATATGCATTTTTGAGAGAGTCAATTAATTTGCCACCAATTGATATAAAATTGGTGGCAGAATATATAATACACTACGATCTAGAGGATAGTTTGAATATAGTAAAGGAGAGGATAATCAGGATAGATGAGGGTATCTTACAGAAGGTATTACATCTTTCAATTGGTGAGCTTATGATGGATATCAAAGTGTCTAGTGACTTTCTATCAGGTAGTTATTTTAAAGGCGGCATGTTATCAATAGAGAAGAATCAGGATTGGAAAGTAGTAGAGGTACTCACACCAAAGCTTATGGAGTGGATGCCGTTTATTTAGAAGTAGTTAGGCTTGAACCAACATACTACCTACATATCCAAATGACTCTTATTTGCGGCAATAAGAACGTTGAAAGGAATGGTGTTTAATTGGGTAGCGTTCATAGAAACCAGAATCCATGCGGAGATGGTAGCCAAATGGAAGATAAAGAAATTTGTATCCTTGCTCTGTTCCAATTATGTGCACTTCATAATTGTATATACATTGAATCAAACATTCTCGATGGTGGAGAAAAATATACCCTCTTCAATGCCTCCACAATATATTCAATGTTTGACAATATCAATAGCTAGCTCAAAGATAGTGGTGAATGAAGTCGGAAAGTTAAGTCCATTGGTTGAACAGGAGGTCAGTCCAATGACTACACCAATGCGGACTCCAATTCTCTCAGTAACAAAGGTGGCGATTGAGATTCCAGTTACGAGTACCAGAATAATGGAAGGAAGGAGTCTTACGGAAGTAATATTGATTCAAATTTTTCAATTGCAGCTTATAGTGAATAAATTGGAGGGAAACTTAAGGCAACAATTGGATGCGAGCAGATAAGAGATAATAGAGAAAAACTGTCAAATTATAGAACAGGGTTGTATTATTAAGGAAAAGGCGGAATCCAAGTTATTGGAACAAAAATTAAAGGAGGAATAGGAAGCTTAGGCAAAAGATAAAGAACGCTCTCAACAAATCCTGAACGGCCAAAAGAATGAGTTATTGGAGAATTGTAGAATATAGGATTTGAAAAGAGAGGGGTTGAAGATTTAATTGCAAGCCAAACAAGAGAAGGTAGCAAAATTTGGCCAAGAAAAGGTAAAATTAAGAGACTAATATAGAATTGAAACGGATAAGCTACAGATAGAAATTGATACCTTGAAGGCTAAAGTAGCAAAATTAGAGGGTGATGTAGCCAATATTGATCAATTGTAGGTATCTATCCTACCAATTTCGATTATTGATGAGCTGGAGAAGAAGATGAAGCAACAGGAGCGCCAATTAGAAGCGAATGATGCCAGAATTTTGCTATTGGAGGCTCAAGTTTGGAAATTGGAAGCAGATAATGAGGATTTATTAATCCAATTGAAAGATAACTATGTGGATTTATTGGAGGAGGACAAGGACTTAGAGTTAGAACCAGATACAAAAAAATCTTCTATGGAAAATCCTAGAGTGTCCCAATGCAGAGAGCCGGCTTTATAATTCAAAGTTTTTTTTTCTATCAATTTTGTGTTTGTAAGGGTGCTGCACAATTAGGAGTGAGGTTATGTAGAATATATAGATAATTTTGAGAAGGTAGAGTAAGGATTAAAAATTGATAGATTGGATGATTAATCTAATTTTTGGCCGATATAAAAGGTAGCATAGGAAAGCGATTAAGGTAGGAGAGATGACGGTTGGAGTCTCGATTTTTAGTATAAAGAGAATAAGGGAGAAGGAATTGAAGCACAATTGTGATAGTCAAGAGTCATGGTAAGCTTGGTGCTACCTTTTTCTTTTATTTTTTTATTTTTTGTGTTAAATTATAGTGGAGAATTTGGATAACATTTTGATTGATCATACCATATAAATTATGAAGTACAATAATAAAACAAAAAATTAAATTCATATGTGGATATATAAGAGATTAAAATTATATGATGATTGAATTCAATGTGGCAAATTGACAATCAAAGACGAAATACATCGACGCAATTTGAATGTGAATGAGAATGTTATGTCGTATTGACTATGAAAGTTGAGCAATAAAAGAAAATATTGGAGAGATGATTCCTTTCAGAAGACATTCTTGGTGAGAAGTTATTTCTAGTGATTGGAGTATATAGTGGTTGTATGTAGTCTATCGAGACAATGCAATATCATTGGTTGTTCTTGTGAGATTGTTGGAAGTTGGAGAGATTGAGGTTGTTTAGAGCATTTGCGTATTCATTGGACTCTTTCATTTAGGAGCGATTAATTATGTGACCCTAGCAATGTATCTCATGTGTTTACTCTTTCCTTGTGTTCAAATCCTCCTTTATAGATTTGCTCTAGATAATATTGGTAGAATAAGTAAAACAATAAACCACACATGGTATTATTTTTTATTTGTGTAGGTTGGAGGATGTGTTATAAATACAATAATTTGAAATTTTTTATAGATAGGAATGATGGCCATATGGTGCTTTACACTCAATCAGCCTATGCTCTACATTTGTTTTAGTCTTTTATCAACAATACATCCTTATAAATTCCAATTTTTACAATGTATTATAAAGATGTGGTTGGTGGTATTAGATCTTATATGTGACTTGAGTTATTATGTAAATTTGTGATAAATATGTAAAAAGCTTAAATATTTTGGTGGTTTGATATAATATTTCATATTTTTTTATTATTTTTTTTATTGTAAATAGTAGGTATTATTTTCAGCAATATTTTTTTGTTTGAAGATTGACAATGGTTGTTTTAGGAGATTCTTCTCAAATAGAAAAGCATGGCAAAGATTATTAACATGTAATATTTTTGTAATTGATTTGAAAAAAATACATCTTTGTATTGTATCTAGATTTTATTTTATGTACAAAGTTTATTTCTTTTTCTTAAATTCTTAAATTATTTATATTAGTCTTTTAATATATTTTATATAAAAAAATGGTTATTGTGAATTTTTATAATATGAACTAAAATTCTAAAAGTATTAATAATTTATTTTACTTGATAAATTTGTATAATTAGGAATGTGCTTCAGAACATCTTTTTAAAAATTTTACATATAATAGAAAAATCTTATGTATAAACCTACTTAAATATAAGTGGTTTTTATTAATATATTATTTTTTTTGATATTATATTGTTTATTTATCTTTCTTATTAGAGACAAATCACTTATCAAAGCTTGGCTAATAAATTATAAGTAAACTCTCTATAGCTAATAAATTATAAGTAAATTATGTAATATATTTTTGAATTAAAAAGTATATTATATAATAATATAAATAATTGATATTTTAGATATCATATTTTTAAAAACTTCACTATTAGCAAACTTCACATATATCTACAAAACCATAAAAATATATTTAATTATTTTTTTATAAAAATATGATTGTATATCAAATACTTATAACTTACATAAATAAAAATCTTGAACTTACTTTATATGTGAACATAAAGCATGAGCAAACAAGAAAAATAAAAAATAAAAAATAAAAATAGACATACACACTATCAAGGATACAAATCGAAAGAAGATGAATAAATCAATAAAATCTATGTCAAAGAAAAATGAAAAAATAAAAATAAGAAAGTATATATATTAAAAAAAAATTGGAATGGCTATTGCCGAAGACTAGAAAATTCAAAGACTCTTGAATTAGATTAAAAGCAATAAAAGAATTGATAAGAGTGAAGAAGGTTTCATTCTTTTTTCTATATATACTGTCTATCTAAGAACTATGTGACAATATTCTATAGGATTTCTAACACGTGTCCAATTTGCAAGACACATGTCAAACTTACAAAACAAGTTTTCTATATGTATGCCACGTGCTTAGCTTGTTCTACAAACTACCAATATATGCAACACAAGGCTAACTTATTGGCCAAATTTCTAATCTATCAATCACCTATAGACATTTATAAAGGTAAAATCCCATCTATAAGACATTATCAAATTAATATATTTTTATCTATTTCTATCTATCCATATTAATTAGATAATTATTAGACTAAATCTTATATTTGTGATATTACTCCTCCTTCCACAGACAAATTCCACAAGGAGTGGTGATTACATATTGAAGAAGTCCAAGATGCATCAAATTATGTTTGCTATATATTCTAATCTTTATTCCCTTTGAAGGTAGTTGATAGGTCCTCTCAACTATTGATTGTGTCTTATATCAAAGTGGAAAGACCACCCTGATATTTGATCAATATTGAGCCCTTCATAATTTTTTTCTAAAATAACCTTTAAAATACCATCAAGAGTAGTTCCTACCTTTAAAAATATCACCAAACATTGTGAGTCTCTTCCAAGGTTGTGATACCAAACATATTGTATCCCACCATCAATCTAAGGAAGAATATGTTGTTCTTGAGGATCTTTATCTCTATTCCATGGTCTTGAAGGTTGTGATAGTTGTAATGTCTTATTCGATAAGACATCAAATAATAGCTTTTGAGTTGAATTTATTGGTTTTTGATTTTTCATCTTTTAAGGATTAAAAAATTCAAAAGAATAGCAAAAAATGATACAAGATAGAATGAAATCTCTATTGAACTTACTTTGTTTTATAGCAAAGATTTTCTTGACTCTTCATCTTAATTTTAATAGATGTCATTGATGAAATGTATTGATTTTGTTTGATGTATTTGTTAGATTTCTAGATGGCTCCTATGTGCGTTCATTAATATCATATCTGTGCTTATACACAAGATATTCTAGCCAATTTTGATGCTGCCTTGATTTTAAAACCTCTTCGGCCTCAAATTCTTTATTATTGTCTATTTCTATAGGAGGTAGTGGCATTTGTCTTCTTTCTTGTAAATCCATTGTTTAATATGATTCAAGTAGTGATACATAGAATACAGGATGGATCTTTATAGATTTTGATAGGTGAAATTAATAAGTAATTAGATTGATCTATTTATAAATAAAAAATGGTCCAAGCCTATAATAATCTAACTTCTCACAAAGACAAATAATTTTGATATTATGACAAAGTAATCATACTTTATTGCCTACATAGAATTGAAGTTATTTCTTACAATAGACATCTGTATTGATCTTTTGTCATTTTTGAGCTTCCTTTAATTGTGCCTTCATTGTTGCATGTAGCTTTGACAATCAATTTGCTAAATCTTCTATTATAGGATTATTACCTTTTGAAAAGTCAAAAATATCAAGTCATAGATGATAATCATAATTGACAAAGAATGGAGTTTATTAAATAGAAGAATGTACCAAGTTATTATAAATACACTTTGCCAATGATAAAAGATTTGTCTAATCATCTTGATGATAGTTGATACTACATCTCATATATTGTTCCAAAACTTGATTTATCCATTTTATTTATTTGTCAATTTGAGGATAGAAAGCTGAAGATAATTTTATGTCTATCTTCAATATTTTGAAAAGAATTTTCCAAAATCTTGATACAAATTGTGTCCTTCTATCTAATGTAATATTCTTTGATAATCTATAATAGCAATAGATATTATCAAAGAAGAGTTTAGTTATTTTTTTTTACTTATGATAGATTTTGTACATGATACAAAATATACCATCTTGGTGAAATAATCTATAATTACAAATATAGAATCATGTGAACTTGAATTTATAAGATCTATAATAAAATCTATAGAAACAGAAGATCAAGATTATTTTAGTATAGATAATGGTTGAAAAAGTCTGTAAAATTGATGACAAGGAATTTTTTTTATCTTGAATGAATATTGTACAACTATACAAATTTTTTAACTACTTTTCATATTTGAAGCCACCAAAAATCTCTTGATATTAGCTCCAAAGTCTTCATATATCCAAAATGTCATATTGCAAGGAAGTTGTGACAAGCTTCAAGAGTACGTAATCGTGCTTCACCTTCTAGAATACATAAGCATCTTTTTAAATAAAATAGATTATTTTTAAATTCAAACTTGGAAGTATGATGAAATTTAGATGAATTATTCTTATTATCATAAACAAGAGGGTGTGAAGACATATTTGACTAGATTTTCTTGAGAAAAGTTGAATCAACAGTCAATGTTGATTTCATTGTTAGAAGATAAAACTGTTCCGACTTTAAGATCTTTTTTTGTTCATCAAAAGCTAAATCTCTTTCTTTTGGTACTACATAAGAATGTTTAGAAAGGACATCAGACAAATCTTATTATTTTTTTAGCCAATAAGTGATAATGAATTTAAATTTCAACAAAGACATGCTCCAATGATCTTGACAATGATTCAACATGTATACTATTATGAAGTACTTAAGATTCTTGTGATCTATATACACAGTGGCTAGACTAGAAGTGCCTTTTGAATAATGATGCCATTCTTAAAAAAAATCCATAATTATAAGAAGTTCTTTATTATAGATTTTATAATTGATCTCTATTATTAAAAATATTCTAAAATAAAAAACTATTAGGTAGAATTTATCATCTCCTCCCATTTGTAATAATAATATGTTTAAAGTATAGTCTCATGTATCTATTTCTATAAAAAAATACCTTAAAAAAAAAAATATGATACAAGATTGGTGCAAAAGAAAAAGTTATCTTCAAAGCTTCAAATAATGCTTTTGCTTCTTTACTCCATTCAAATTTGTCCTTATAAGTTAAATGTATAAGTAGAGCTGCAACTTAAAAAAAAATTTTGATAAAGATTTGATAATAATTGATAAATTTTAAAAAAATATTACACATCATTTATTATTCTTAGAATCTTCTAGTCCATGATTATTTAGACTTTCTTAGGATCCACATTGAGACTATCATTTGAAATGATATATGTTATGAAGTAAACTTCAATAGTATAAAATACACATTTTTTCATCTTGGTATACAATCCCATATCTCTAAATTTTTGTAACATATGACAAACATATAATTCATTTTCTTCTATATTTTTAGAATAGATTAAAATGTTGTCTAGATAATAGACAGTAAAATTATCTAGAAACTCATTAAAAATATCATTCACAAAATGCTGAAACGCAGCTGATATATTCATGAATCCAAAAAGTATAATATTATATTCAAAGTGTCTATACCTTGTTTAAAATGCAGTCTTTCATTCATCTCCTTCTTTAATATAGATTAGATTGTATGTTCTTCATAGATCTATTTTTGTATAGATTTTAACTTGATTTAGTTGATCAAGAAGTTGAGATATCAAAAATAGAAGGTATCTATTTTTAATGGTAATCTTATTGAGCCCTCAATAATCTATACTTATATATAATGATCTATCTTTTTTCTTCACAAATAAGATAAGGATTCTTATTAGAGATTTTGAATGGTGTATGAAATTTTTGGCTAAGCTCTCATCAACGCATTCCTTGAGTTCAGCCAATTCATTTTATAATAAATTGTAGATTGGTCCAAATGGAGGATACATTTGCTTTTTGAAATCGATTGAGCAATCATATGAATAATGTTCTAGAAGAATATTTATATTTTTTTTTTCAAAAATATCTTAATAATCTTAGTATTGGCTTCGAATGCCATTTAAAGTCTTTCTACTATCAGAAATAGATACAATATAAATAATAAAAGGTGATCCTTCTTTTATTACATACATAAAAGCTTTTGCACCTACAAATATAGATTTTATTATATTAAACTTATGACTTTTCACTTGGTTAATAAGACTCTTAATAATACTTTGAGAAAATTTAAGTCTATAAGAAATTTAATTTATTTAAAGATAATATTTTTTTAGCCGTGATAAATCTAAAATAATTAGATTAAAAGAAGATTTAAGTATATTAAAGATTATATAATTATTTTAACTATTTATTATTATATTTATAGAAAAAAATTCATAAACAATATCTTTAGAAAATAATGGATGACCATCTATGACTTCTACATATACAAATTTAATTTTTTGCATTAAAGGTATTTTATGACTTTTAACAAATTTTTCATCTAAAAAATACATTGAGGCTCTTGAATCTAGCAAGCAGAGGCTTTATAGTTTTTAGGTCCCAAACACACATCTATTATAAAACAACAAGAAGATTCTAAAGAGAGAATAGAACCTTTATTAGGAACTGTATATGATTCTAGCTTTACGATGTCATGTTGTGGTTTGGCTACCATGTGAAAATATTATATATGTATATTAAATGTACAATTTACTACATAGCTAAGTGAAAGCCATATCAATATATTTTATTGATTACAAAATATGAATAGGTTGTTAGTTTAGAAGGGATTTATTGAAAAGGCTACTATTGAGGTTTATATAACCTTATTTTCTTTTTGATAGTAACTTTTGAGATTGATTTTATATTGATAATAACTTTATATATTTTAAATCAGCTTTGTTAGACATTGGTGATTTTTGAGATCTTATGTATTTTTTTTTATTTGATATTTAAAACACATATTATATAAATCTTATTAGAAAAAAGATTGAAAAGAAATTTTTAGTATAAAAAGAAGTAGTTAGGCCATCTATATGAATGAATGGAAATAGATGATAGAAGTCTATATTTCTATTGACCAAAGGTCATATCCAATAGGCTTCAAGGAGGTTGTTTGAGGCCTTATTAGGAATTAGGATTTTTTTGAAAAGATTTGAATATCAAAGGCTAGAATAAGCAAGTTTGGATTTTTGGCTATGGTTTTGGTATAAAAATCATATGATTTGAAGTTTTTATGAAAGAGATATAGGCACTCAAAATTAAGGTGTTGAAATTGTAGCTACTGTTATTCTTTTAGAAATAACTTGCATATACAAAAAGCAATAGAGGATCAATAATCAGAGTTAAGAAGACATTTTTTTTCAACTACACTTTTTATATATTATTCAATGAAATCCAAGCTAAGATAAACAAGATATTAGGAGTTGAAATCAATGCTTGCAATCTAAGAGCAACAAGTGATCCCAAGTAATTATTAGCTGTGTTTTGAGCCATATCTTGAGCAATTTGAAAATTTTTTGGCTCAAAATTTTTATAAGTTTGTATATTTATGTTACAAAACTATATACATAAATTTTATGGCATTAAAAATTTGAATTTGTAAGATATGAAGAAAATAATACTTAAGTATCTATAAACTAGGATTTTAAGCACCTTCTAGGATTTTTAAGATATCACATGATTTGAAGCAAATCTATAATTGAATATTTTTGTGATGAAGATTAAGAATATTATCTATATTTTTGAAAAATCTGATAAAAATTGAATAATTGGATCAAGATTTATTGAATTTTAAAGTTTAAAAAGAAATAAATTCTTGTGGTGTTGTGTTGTAGTTTGGCTATCATATAAAAATAGTATATATATATATATATATATATATATAATTTATTATACAACTAAGTAAGAGCTATATCAATGGATTTTTATAGATTACAAAATATAGTTAGATTGTTAGTTTAGAAAGAATTTGTTTAGAAGGTCTATTATTGAAATTTATATAATTTTATTTCTTTTTTATAGTGATTTTTAAGTTGATTTTATATTGATAATAACTTTATATATTTTGAGTCATCTTTATTAGACATTGGTGACCCTTGAGGTCTTGTTTATTTCTTTTATTTGGTGTTTAGAAGATATATTATATAAATCTTATAAAAAAAAGTATTGGAAGGGGATTTTTATTATAAAAAGGAGTAGTTAGGCCATCTATGTGGATGAATGGAGATGGATGATAGAAGTCTCTATTCCTAATGGCCAAAAATCATGCCTAAAAGATTTCAAGGAGGTTGTTTAAAGGCTTATTAGGAATTAGGGTTTTTTTTTGAAGGAAGTTGAACATCAAAGGCTAGAATCAGCAAGTTTGATTTTTTGGCTATGGTTTTGGTGAAAATTTTGTGTGATTTGGACTTTTTATAAAAGAGATATAGGTGTTCAAAGTTAAGGTGTCAAAATTGTATCTACTATCACTCTTTTGGGCATAACTTGGACTTACAGAAAAAAAAAAGAGGATCGGCAATTGGGATTTGAAAGAACACTTTTTTGGTTATAATTTTTATACATGATTTAATAAAATCTAAGCTAGGATGAAGGAGATATTGGGAGTTGAAGTCAGTGCTTGTAAGCTAAAGGCAATAAGTAACCCCACTTAACTAGTGGTTATATTTTGAGCTATATCTTAGGATATTTGATAAATTTTTGGCTCAAAATTTTTAAGAGTATATATATTTATGTTACAAGACTATATGCAAAAAATTTGTGGCATTAGGATTTTAGATTTGTGAGATATGAGGAAATAGTGCTCAAGTGTCTCTAAGCTAAGGTTTTAAGCACTTGCTAGGATTTTTAAGGTATCAAATGATTGGTAGCAAATTTATAGTTTTTTATTATAGTAAAATCTAAAAATATTATATACACTTTAAAGAAAGTTTTTAAAAAATTGAATAGTTGAATCAAGAGGTATTGAATTCTAAAGTTTGGAAAGAAATAAATCTTTGAAGTTGAATAAGGTATTGAAGAGATTTGTGGAAATTTGAGCCTTTTTGTACAAAACTATTTAAATATAAAAGGATTTATTAATATAATTTTTCTTTTATAATATCACCATGTTATTTGTCTCTTTTAATAAAGATAAATCACTTATTGGAGTCTTGCCAATAAATTTCAAGTAAATTCTCTATAGTTAGATATCCAGTATATTCTTAGATAGAAGATCATGCCACATTATAATAAGTGAATAAGCTATTTAAGGATTTTGTTGCAATTTGGGTATTTTATACAAACTAAAGGGATTTTTTAGTAGTCAAGATTTTATAGAGGTGGAAAAATAGATATATGAAATTATAACAAAATTTTAATATAAAGATAGAATTTTGAAAAGAGCTTATGGAATTTTCTTGAAAGTTACTCGTATCCTAATTTATCACCAACTGCTTAGTTGTGATTTTATTAAAAAAAAAAGTATTATGGATCTTTTATTTGCCATAGAAGGATTTTATGTACAAATCTATTTAAATATAAGGAGTTTTATTAATATAATTTTTCTTTTGTAATATTTTTTTATTATTATTTTTTATTAAAGATAAATTACTTATTGGAGTCTTACTAATAAATTACAAGTAAATTTTTTACAACTAGGTACCTAATATATTCTTAGATTGAAGATCATGCCACATAACAACAATCCCTATTATAATTGGACAAACTTATTTTTCAATATATTATCTTTTTTAATAGCCATACTCCTCATTTTGTAGTTGTGTTATTTCTTTGAGCAATATTGAGTAGTGTGCTTAGATTCTCTATAATATAAGCACAATCCTTTTTGACAATGATGAGTCTTTTTTTATTTAATAAGAAGTTTGAAATGTACTGTGTCAATTTGCATATCTTCTACTTCCAAATGTATGTATTAAGAAGATATCAATATTGCCATAATATTATAATAATGTTGAAGCTCTATCATAATGTCTATTATAATAATGTTGTCTAACTTTCAGATCAAAATTCAAAAATCCTATTTTCACACTTCACAGCAAAGTCAATTGCTTGAATCAATATTTGAAGATCAAATAAGTTGAGTATCAATTCCTTTACCTCATATTGTAACTCATAGAAAACTTGGTTGATGAATGGAAGATCATCTTATTTAATATTAGCCGCTAATTGTTAAAATTTTAAAGCATATAATGACATTAATCGATTGTCTTATTGCAAGATACGGATTTTGTTGGTTGCAACACAAATTGCATCATGTTTTCTATATACAAATCAAAATTTTATAAAAAATGCCTCTAAATTATCTAATATTGAATCACACTGTTTAAAAAAAGATGAAAATCATGATAAAAGAAAACTTAAAAGTAGTATTCTAATAAACTTGACTTGTCATCCTTGAATTGGATAACTTTAAGGTTGAAGTTCAATCACTAGTTGTACTTGATTGGTGAATCCTCAAAACTTAGACCTTATGCCATCAAATTTCTCAAACAAACTAATTTTTGGTTTTTTGATGCTAGGATGGTATTCCATCATAGGTGAAGTAATATGGCTTCGTGTAGACATTGAAGTAGCTCCAATCATCTCTATATCTTCACTTTCTACTAATCTTGTTGATTCTTATAGTAGTACATTGAATTGATGCATTGCAAGTATTAATTCTTTCATTTATTTTTATATTTGTGTCATTATATTCTTCATTTTAACACGCTCTATCATAATAATATAATAGGAAAAAAAAAAAAAAAAAAAAAAAAAAAAAAAAAAAAAAAATCTATTTTTAATATAAAATAAAATACTTAAAAGAAAAAAAAATCTATAAAAAATATCAATTTAGAAGCAAATAATCTACAAATTTTAATAAGATTATATCTTATCAATAAAAAAAAAAAAAAAATCTACTCTTAATCAAGTAAATAAAAAAGCTCTAATATTATATGTACAATCTTGTCAATCTATCAAGGATATAAATTGAAAGAAGATGCATAAATTAATAAAATCTATGTCAAAGAAAAATAAAAAAATAGAAATAAGAAAGTATATATATTCAAGAAGAAACTAGAATGACTATTACTAAAGACTTAAAAATACAAAGATTCTTAAACTAAGTTAGAAGCAAAAAAAGAATTGACAAGAGTGAAAAATGCTTCACTCTTGTCTCTATTTATACTATCTACCTAAGAGTTATGTGGTGCCATTTCATAGGACCTCTAACATGTGTCCAATTTGCAATACACATGTCAAACTTGCAAAATAAGTTTTTTATATGTATGCCACATATTTACCTTGTTCCACAAGCTATTAATATGTGCGACACGTGGCTAACTTGTTGGCCAAGTTTCTAATCTATCAATCACCTATAGACATGTATAAAGGTGAAACCGTATCTATGAAGCTTCTAGGAAGCTACTCTATAAGATATTATTAAATTAATCTATTTTTACCTACTTCTATTTATTCATATTAACTAGATATTTGTCGAAATAAATCTTATATCCATGACATATATATATATATATATATATATATATATATATATATCTATTCATCTACTCTAAAAAGAAAAAGTAATAAAAATGGCTTTAATATTTATATTTTAGATGCTCTCTTTTATGGAAAACATTGTCGTATTATATGAAGTCTTGCTTGAAAATGCTTCTGGTTTTTGACTATGGAAGATAAAAAAAAAAATTACAAAAATAAGTTCTGACAACTCTAATAGAGTTATATATAAATTATAATTAAAGAATAAGAAGTATGTTCAACTATTAAAGAAGTTCAATTAAAATTATAATTAATAATAAAAAAATATAAAAAAAATATTAAAAAACTTTTTTTAAAATTATAATAAATTAATAAAAAAAATTAAAGAAATATTAATATAAAAATCTAAAAAATATTAAAATAGAAATATTTTTAAAATATTAAAAATATAAATTCTAATCAAATTCTAATAAAATCTTAATCAAATCTTAATCAAATCCTAGTTAAATCCTAGTCAAGCCCTTATAAAATCTTAATCAAATTTTAATCAAATCCTAAATTTTAGTCAAATCTTAATGAGATTGTAATAAAATCTTAATCAAACTTTAGCCAAATTTTAATCAAGCTCTAATAAAAATCTAATGAAATATTGGTCAAATCTTAATTAAATCCTAATCAAATTTTAAATCTTAAACAAATCTTAATGAAATCTTAGTCAAATTTTAATCAAGCCTTAATAAAATCTTAATGAAATCCTAATGAAATCCTAATGAAATCTTAGTCAAATCCTAATTAAGCCCTAATAAAATCCTAATGAAACCTGAGTCAAATCTTAAATCTTAAACATATTTTAATAAAATCCTAATAAAATCCTAATCAAGTCTTAATGAAATTCTAATAAAATCCTAATCAATTCTTAATGAAATCCTAATAAAATCCTATTCAAATTCTAAACTCTAAATAAATCCTAATCAAATCTTAATCAAATCTTAAATAAATCTTAATAAATCTTAATCAAATCTTAATCAAATTCTAATCAAATCCTAAAAAATCTTAAAATAGATTGAAATATCAATAATTAATGATTGAATTATTGATTTTGACTCAAAAATTGTACAACTTTGAACAATTAAGTTGATAAAAATCAAAAGAATTTTGAAGAACATCCAATTCATCAAATAGAAGATAAATCCAAAACTCTCCTTGAGTGTAGGCTAACCTCCTTTTTCAACCTTGATGCCAATCTTCGAGTGTCAATATTTCCCTCTTGCACCATTCAATTTCTTCTAAAATTTATAAATATGTAAAAAATCAAGTGTACCACCTACACACATAATTTTCACTTCAATCCAATTAGTAAATTATTGAATATCTTAGAAACCCTCACTAATCCTTATTGACCCTTAAAACCTAATTTTTGAGACTCCAATCCACTTGAATTTTAATAACCTTCAATCTAACTATTTGATCAAGTTCAAATTTACAGCATATATTTAATACAATTATAATCACAAATATACAAAATTTCACCCATAGATCTATTATCAAACTAATAAAAATTTTAAAAATATGAATTATTTTTTATTTAATAAAAATCCAAAATAATCTTAATTTTGCAAAGCTTTTGTAAAGTCAATATCTATTCAAATCATTGAATAAATAATACTTAAAAAAAAAAAAAATTAATTTTGTGCTCCAATCTTTCTCTCTAATTTGCAAAAGAATTCTCTATCTACCATAGGCTTGTGGTTTTTATTACCTTCTTATTTATTATTTATATTTTTAAAATAATTTATCAAAATATTTTTATTTAAGTTCTTCTATAATATAATCATTCCTTCTTCTTCTACCTAATAGTCATATTACTATATGACATCCATCCCTCCTAAACTTATGCATCCTCTAGCATGCACCAAATAATTTGACTCTTGTTTTAGGAATCACACTATATTTTTTATATCTTTGTTTAAATCTTTTTTATTATTTTTATTATTTAAATCAATATTATTTTTTTATCTTTGAAGGTATAAGTCTTCAACTAGATCTTCCATATTAATTTCTATATATATTTATTTGAATATCTTTATCATCTTTTCAATAATTGGTATTTTCAATCTTGTTCTATTAAACTCTCGTAGAAAATAGATTACATTATCATGAATTGTTATTATCACATATGGTCCAAATCAATGCTTAAAAAATTTTCATAATGTATTATGTTGGTTATCTAAACTATTGTCATAGACTAAGATCCAATCATCTTCTTTTAGTTTTTTAAAATATAGTTGATGTATTTTATCAAATCTTTCTTTATTCTTTTTTTTATTTTTTTCAACCTTCCTATTGCTATTTCAATATCTTCAAGTCTTCTTTCCAATTGTTGAATTTTTAATCCTAAAAGCTTGTCTCTATTAAGATCATCCTTCTTAGGCAATACTCTCTATGTATGTACTATTTCTTCTATTGGCATAATTGGCTTTTGTCTATATATTAACTTAAAAAGTATATAATTAATTATTGTAATATAAATTATGTAATTTGCCTATAATACAAATAATACTAGCCTTAACCATTGATATACTTTGCTATTATGTCTTTATTAGTACTTTAACAATAAGTGAATGTCCACACTCACTCTTCCCATTATTTTTTGGATTATATGTTGTTTTCAAAGAAATTTTAATTTACATTCTATCAAAAAAATTTCTTGCTTCTTTTCCATTCAATTCACCTCTATTTGCATTGATTTTTTTAATACAACCATAATGACAAACAATGACTTTTAAGAAAAATTGACATACACTTTCAATATTTTTTGTTTTTAATACTTGTCCTTCAACTATATTTGATAAATTTTCATATGCAAGTACCAAATACTTCATTTGTCCAAGCCCGATAAGTATTGCTACTAAATCCACTATCCATTTATAATATAGTGCTAAAAAATAAATTAGATTTAATTCATCTTGGCGTCAAATATTAAAATAAAGTTGAAAAATCTTACATGATCTTATAAAATCAGCTACATCTTTATATATGCCTTTCCACCAATACTTTTCTTTCAATTTAATAAAAATTGTCCATATTTTTCTATGTCCAATCTATAAATTTTCATAGAATTATTTAACAATCTTTTATTAAGTTTTTAAACCACATATCATCCATTGTGATACTTCTCTTCTTTTCTTTGGATACTTCCATAAACTTCCATTATATAAAAAATATCCATAGGCTTTCTTATGGATTTTCTTAAATTATCGATTTGTCCAACCTTCTTGTTGCTTTAATGTACTTAGACACTTTTCAACATCTCTACATTCACCTTCATATAAATCTTTTAATAATAAGTTTGATAGTATCTTTAAATATATATTTTTTTCTTTTAATAATACATTAGTATAAAATTTGGATCCACATCATCTTTCAAATCAATCATATCTTCTTCATTATAATATTTTGTTGTTGATAATATATTTGCAACTAAATTATCTTTTCTTACAATATGCTTAAACTTTAGATTTTTAGATTTGATATATACTATCCATCTTAACATAGCAATATCAAGCATTGAACAACTTCTAATCATATCTAATAAAAATAGATAATTTATTTTGATAACTATTGATGTATCAATTAAATATTTTTAAAATTTTTTAAAGCTATTACTATACCTTATAATTTTCTTTTAATTTGTGCATATGTCCTTTGTCTATTATTCAAAACCTTTACTCCAAACCTTATTATATATCTATTCATTTATTCATCATCTTATCTAATTGTCCAATCTGTTCTAATTGGACTTGTATCAATTATTAATATTACTAGCCTTCTATATTCAAAATTCACTTTTTTAAAGCTAGAGGTGAAAAAAAAATATATATTTTTTTTCATAGCTTTTTTTTATTCTTCTTTCTATTGAAATTTTTTATTCTTTCTTAGCAATTCATACAATAGATTTGCCACATGTACAAAATAAAGTATCCATATATGATAAAAAATACATGCTTTTAAAAATCTTTTAATTTTTATTATATTTACACATTTTTTCATCTTTTTAATAATATCAATTTTTTTAATACTTGGCTTATGTCCATATGATCCATATACGTATTCAACAACAAATATCTTATTTATTCCAAACATAAATTTAGTACCTGATAAGGTCAAATGTACCTCTTTTAAGTATAATAAAATCTTTTTATAATCCATGGTATGATTTGCAATAAATCTTCTACAATCTTTTTGATCCAATATTTCATCTTTTTCTTCTTTTTCACATCGTTTAATTAAAACATCATCTAAGAATGGCATAGTCTTTTCTAGTATAAATTTCTTGAATACTTTGTTTATTCTATTCATCATATGAGCTATTGAATTAATAGTCCCTTGAAGCAATGTACATATTCTTATTAAATCCAATAGAATCTTCATAGTAATTAAATCTCTACTTTATAATGCTAATTGAAATTGATTATATCTTGAGTAAAGATCATCCATTAAATAGATTATTCTTCCAACAAATGATTTTATAAATTCATCCATAATTGGACTCAAATCCATATTTTTTATAATTACTTTATTTATAAATTGCACGTCTTGTATAAATCTCATCATTTTACTTTTTTTTTTTTGGTATTGTAAACCATTAATTAGAATAAGGTGTTATAGATGGTTCTAAAATTCCTATTTTAATTTTTTCATTGAATAAATCTACTAACTTAGATAGATATGCTCTCAATATTAGAATTGATTGTAAATTCTATAATTCATGAGGAATGGTAAAAATAACTATAAGTACTATAAGTACTATAATACTTGGATCAATACATCTAATTTCATGTGCTTCAAATACAAAAGCCTTTCTATATTGTACAAACATATCTTTAAAATATAATTTTTCATATGTTGTCAAAAATCCATTACATCCAACTCTTAATCTATCTAATGTAATATCCGTAAATTTATGCCTTATCATTCTAAGATTCTTTAAATTTGATTGTATAGATGCTTCCTTCACCCTTTCTTTACAATCTGATGGTAAAAGCAAAGCCACTGGTTTAATTTTTTCTTTCCATTAATTTATACTTAGTTTTAATAAATACCTCTTGATAACTTAAATTTTCTATAAATTATTAAATTTCATCATAAAATTCTTTAAAATATACATTAATAATTTTATTCTCTCCTTATAATCCATATTGTAATAAATAATTTAATTTTTATAATATTTATAAATTCTACTTCTTCAAATGCTCTTGAAATAAATTCATTTTCAATCAATTTTCTATTTTCTTTTAAGTTTTGCTCTATATTTTTAATATAATATTTGTCCATCCTTTTCATCTTCTCAATAATATACAATCTTGTCTTAATCCAATAAGTCTAGTAGATAATATCTTCTCTTTTAAACTAAGCAGGAGTATTTTTTTTCTTTAATCTATTGCAATCCTACTTCACAATGGTGTGTACTAAAAACCCTGAAGGTCTTCAAAATTTTCATTTAACAATGGCTTCTCTCTTAACTTATCATGATTTCTTTCATGATTGGTGCAAATAGTTAAAAATTGAATTCTTTTTATTCTATCTTGGATTATTCTTGTATTGGCTGAACTATCATTTATAAGTTTTGTTTTTATTTGTGTGGTAGTAATATATGGTTGTCCCAGTATAATAGGATATATAGATATATCTTATACAAAGAAATGTTATTCATGAATAATATTTTATATTATTACCTTAATATTTAGACAAGCCTTATATAAATCTCCTTTTAAATTGTTTGCTGATCTTTTCATCCATCTATATTCGATATCAATATTCTTTTTTTTTAATTTTTTATTTAGATTTTTTAATATCAAATTGGTTTTAAAATCATAATCAATTAATGCTATAATTGGTTCTTATAACTCTTCTAATTTTACTAAAGTCTCTGTAGTAGCCCTTGCCCAATGATTTCAAGAATATTGACTAGATGGTTGAATTCCATTTCTTTCTTTTATAAGTCCAACTTGTGAAATATTTCCTAAAACTTGCATTTCAATTTCTTCATCTATATTATTTCTTAGTGCCTTTATTCCTTATATATTTGATATCATAGTATCTTCTATAAGTTGTAACTTTTTTTTTATTGTATCAATAATAATTTCATAAAATTTAAGCTTTGTAATGCCTAAAATTTAACCAATTATAAATTCGATCTTTCTTCCTACAATTTGTTCTTCTAATATCCTCTTCAAATCTATAACAATTTCAATATTTAATTATAACTTATAAGAAAGAGTCTTTTTTTTTTTTCTTTTATAGAAACATTTTTTACTTCTTCTTTATGCATAGGATTTTTTTATTGTCTTATTTTTTCTCCTCTTATAGTCCTTCTTGATGGCCTTTCATTATTTTCATCTTTTCTTCATTTTTCTTCTATTAATGCTTTATGTTGACTCTTTGCAATAGGAACATATACCAATAATTGATCTATTGGATTATTCCACTCAGTAATTTTGCAATGTTATTGCCAACATGTTTTAAATCATCTATAGTAAATTTTTTCTTTTTAGCAAAACTTGTTACATTTGTCTACAAAGAACTAGATTTTCTTGGAAGTTTAAAATTCATGCTTAAATATTTGCTTTGATTTACTTCCACTTAATATGTTGATGCTTCATTACTTGAGATTGTATGCACTTTAAAAGTATCTTTCACAAATACCTTCATTCTTCTTTTATTAAAATTTGTCTCTAATTTTTTTTTTTTCACTTTTTTTTAAGTATATCATATTATTTTTAAAAAATAACTCTTTTGCAAAGCGCCTCTATAAAATCTTCACACTTCCTTCTTGAATAATCTATGCTATCGCACCACATGCACCTATATACTACATCTTCCATTGGTCCTAATTATTGTCTTATTGATACTCTTAATAATAGATCTTTTTCTTTAAGTTTTACAAATTTTACTTATAAATCTTTCATCTCACATATGATTTCATCCATGCTCATTTCTTCTTTCTTGGATGTAAATATTGAAGGTTGAATTATAGATGTAAGATGGTTAATAGGCAATTTTATCTTAGATATTTACAATGGTCTTTGAATACCTATCTTGTCATTTCTTTTTCTTTTTGCAAGTAATCCTATTGTCTCTTCCATTTCTTTCCAATTTGATATCAATCTTTCTTCTTCTTTTTTTTATCTTCAAGCAAAATTTTTAACTTTTATTGCAACTTTCTATCAACCACTTAAAGAAAAAACTCCACTTTACTTGGATTCAATAATTGCCTCTATTTTTTTGATAAATGAGAATATTGTCTTTTAAACTCTTTTAATAATTTTGTTGCTTAAAGATCCTTCTTAGATCTTTCAATCCATTCAAAAAATGACTTCTTTATAACCCGATCCCTATCTTCTAAGAAAAATATATTCTTCAATGTTTAAAAAAAATTCTTCCATAAACCTCTACAATATCTTATAATAGACTTTATATGATTTCTTATTTTTGGCACAATAGCCAATTCAAATAATACAACCAACTCTTTTTTGGAAACATACTTTAATTCCATTTCTTTCATATAATATCTTAAATATTTTATAATATCTTTTTCTTCAAATTGATCAATCTTGTCTACAACCGCATGTAATGCTTTATTTGTTATACTTTTTTGTGATCTTTAATCTATTGTTGTTGTATGAATAAAGCAAATGCTTTAAACATGCATAAAAAGTTAAGATTAAAATACATATCTTATCTTTCTCTGCTACTTCCACTTATAGTTGCACTTGCAACTCTACTAGAAGCTACAATTGATGCACCATCTATAACTCTTCTTACAACTCTCTTGCCTTCTTTCTCTATAATTTAAATAAACCAAAAATCTAATTATCTTCCACCTTAAGCTTTTCATGTTGGATTTATTACTCATGTCATATTATATGTTGTCTTATTTAGAAATATTTTGGACACTTGGCTATAAAAGATAAAGTTATATTTTGCAAGTATCTAAGAAACCTTAATAGATTTCAAGTATTTAAATACAAGGCTTAGAGTCAATACAAAGTGCTCAAAAATACTCTTTTTAATAATCTCAAGTAAGCACAACTGCAATTTTTTTTGATACATTCACCTCTTTGTACCATTTAATTTGTTTTTCAAATCCTAATTCTAAGCAACAAGCTTCAACAATCTCTAATTCTTAATCTAATCATCTAATTGGTATAAAAATTTATTCAATAGTATTATTATAAGTCTTCTACATGATATCATGTGGCATGATCTTTAATCTAAAAATATACTAGGTACTTGGCTATAGAAAATTTATTTGTAATTTATTAGCAAGACTCTATTAAATGGTTGTCCTTAATAAAAATGACAAATAATACGACAATATTACAAAAAAAAATTTATAGTAGTAAAACTTCTTATATTTAAGTAGGTTTGTACATAAAGTCCTTCTATGGCATATATAAGATCTTTAATACCATTTTTTTTTTATAAAATCACAATTAATCAATTGATGATAAGTTAGATTATCAATAAATTTCAAAAAAAATCCATAATCTCTTTTCAAAATTCTATCTTCATATCAAAATTTTATTATAACTCCATATATCTATTTTTCCATCTCTATAAAATCTTGGCTCCTAAAAATTCTCTTTAGCTTATACAAAATGCTCAAATTGTAATAAAATCCTTCAATAGCTTATTCACTTGTAAAAATTTATTTCTCTCTAAACATTAGAATTCAATAATTCTTTGATCCAACCAATTTTTTAATCAAATTTTTTCAAAGTATAGGTAATATTTTTAACTTTTAGCATAAAAACATTCAATCATAGATTCGCTTTAAATCATTTGATATCTTAAAAATCCTAGCATGTGTTTAAAACCTTAGTTTTTAGACACTTGAGCACTATATTCTTCATATCTCAGAAATCCAAAATTCTAATGCCATAAAATTTTTGTATATAATTTTGTAATATAAACATACAAACTTGTAAAACTTTTGAGCCAAAAACTTCTCAAATTGCTCAAGATATGGCTCAAAACACAACTACTAATTACTTGGGATCACTTGCTACCCTTAGATTGCAAGTATTAATTTCAACTCCTAATATCTCCTTTATCTCAGCTTGGATTTCATTGACTAATATATTATCGTAATACGTGCAAATTTGCTCGAGAATGCTCCGGGCACCTGGCTGTGGAAGACAAAAAGGAAATATACAACAACAAGATCCTAACAACTCTAATAGAATCCTAAATAACTTCTATTAAATCTTAATAATATTAATCAAACTTTGATTCAATCTTAAAGCAATTATAAAAAAAGAATAAATGAATCATATATTAATCATAATAGAAAATAACATATAAAATATTAAATTTAAAAAATACTAAAAATAAAAATCTTAAAATCTTAAATCAAACCCTATTCAAATCCTAAGTCAAATCCTATTCAAATCCTAAGTCAAATTCTATTCAAACCATAGATTAAATCCTAAGTCAAAGCCTACATCAAATCCTAATTCAAACTCCAATCAAAACCTAAGTCAAATCCTAAGTCAAATCCTAAGTTAAATTTTTGTTAAACCTTGGTCAAACCCTAGTCAAAACCTAAGTCAAATCCTAAGTCAAACTCTATTCAAATCATAGATCAAACCCTAAGTCAAGACCTAAGTCAAACCCTAAGTCAAATCCTAGTCAAATCCTAGTAAAATCCTAAGTCAAATTTTGGTCAAATCCTAGTCAAATCCTAGTCAAAACCTAAATCAAATCCTAAGTCAAATCCTAGGTCAAATCCTATTCAAATCATAGATCAAATCCTAAGTCAAATCCTAAGTCAAATCCTAATCAAATCCCAGTAAAATCCTAGTCAAATCTTAAATCTTAAATCAAATCCTAAACCCTAAAATAAACCCTAAGCAAATCCTAAATCCTAAACCAAATCCTAAATAAATCCTAAATCCTAAATCAAACCCTAAACAGATCCTAAATCCTAAACCAAATCCTAAACACATCTTAAACCAAATTCTAACCAATTCAAATCAACCCTAGGAAAAATTAGAACCTTAATATCTGTTGATTAGACTATTGATCTTACTTAAAACTTTGTAGACCTTTCAATCTCTTAGTCAACAACAAGCACAACAAATTTGAAAGAAATTGAACTTACCAAATGGAAGAAAAATCCTAAAAACTTCTCGGGTGTTGGCCAGCCTCCTTCTCCAACCTTGATGCTCATCTTCCAGTGTTGATTTCTCTTTTTTTTATTATTCAATCAGTTTCAAATCACTCAAGTGTATAGAAAAACAAGTCTATTATCCATACAAACAAAAATTACTCCAATCCAATTGGCAGATTGCTCAAGATCTCAAAAATCCTAACTAATCTTTAAAACGTAATTTCCGAGACCTTGACCCACTTAAACCTCAATTACTTACAACTAAATTGTTAGATTCTGCTCAAATTTATAGCACACATTAACAACAACAATATCCAAAAACTCACAAATTTTCAACTGTGGATCTGCTACAAAACTTTTGAAATTGCCTAAAACATCAATCCTATTTTATTTCACAAAATCCCAAGTTGCCAAAAACAACCCTGACTTTGCAAAGCTATTACAAAGTCATTTCTTATTCAAATCACTTGAAGTCAACTTTTATATAAAACCCTTAAAGTCCACTCCCTAATTCTGATCTTTGATCTACAAAAGCCTCCTAGATCCGCCGTAGGCATGCAGTTTTGTGCCTCGGGGTCTGATTTCGACCCCAGCTCATAACCGGTCCTTTCTGGATATCTATTTCGAGATTTTTGTGGTAAGTTTTTCTGAAACCTATTATTAATTCCCTCCTATATATGCCTATATTATTTTATTTTCCAATCTACTTTTTTTTGCCTTACTTATGGCCCTACAAAGTAAATAGAAGCTCATTTGTAAAAAGGACAGCATTAACACTCATTAGTTTTATTCTCTTTTTACTATTATCTATTTTTCTAAGATAATTTGCTACAATATTTTGAACTAATATCTTCTATAATATACTATTTTTACACTTTTTCACCTAATAATTGCATTACATCACGACAACATAAAAAATATAATAAAAAAAATATTCTTCTTAACTCTGATTCCCAATCCTCTGCTATTTTTTGACCGTACAAGTTCTTTCCAAAAGAATGACAGTAGGTACAATTTCAACACCTTAACTTTGAGCACCTATATCTCTTTCATAAAAAATCCAAATTATATGATTTTTGCACCAAAACCATAGCTAAAAATCCAAACTTGCTTATCTTAGCCTTTGATGTTCAAATATACTCAAAATACAAATCCTAATCTCTAATAAGGCCTTGGACAGCCTCTTTAAAGTCCATTGGGTATGACTGTTGGCTAATAGGAATAGAAACTTCTATCATCTATCTCCATTCATTCACATGGATGGTCTAACTACCTCTTTTCATTTTAAAAACTCCTTTCTAATCCTTTTTCTAATAAGATTTATATAACATGTGTCTTAAATATCAAATTAAAAAAATAAACAAGATCAAAAGGATCACCAATATCTAATAAAGGTGATTGAAGATATGTAATAGTTATTATTAATATAAAACAACTTCAAAAGTCACTATCAAAAAAAATATTGTATAAACCTCAATAATAATTTTTTTAATACATCCCTTCTAAACTAATAATCTAACCACATTTTGTAATCAATAAAAATCTACTAATATGGCATTATTTAGCTTTGTAGTAAATTATATTTTAAATATTTATACACAATATTTTCACATGATAGCCAATCCACAATACAACAATGTTTAAGAAGTTTCAATCCAATCCAACTTACAAATTAAGAGAACACACTGTAAAATCGTACTACTGTTCCTCAACCGTTATCAAGGACAAGAACTCGATGAAAGCAAATAAACATATGAAACTTCTATTAAGAAGTATAACAAAATAGAAGTAAAGAAGTATGTATATTAAAAGAAACTAAAATGGCTATTGCTACAAGACAAGAAAACTATAGACTCTTAAATCAGCACTAGAAGCAAGAAAGAAGTTGACAAGAGTGAAGAAGGCTTCACTCTTGTATCTATAAATACTATCTAATTAAAAACTATGTGGTGGTATTCTATAGGACCTCCTACACGTGTCTAATTTGCAAGACACGTTGTCGTGTTGTGACATGATTATATGGTGAAACTATGACTAAAAATGATTTTTCAATTAATATTCTATTATCTTAATTCAATATTTTTTAATAAGGTTTTTATGAAAGCCTCTTAGTTTATTTTCTTTACTTAATAGCTAGTAGATAAGAATTAGTTAGTGATTTTACCTTCTAGGCTGTAATAATTCTTTTATTGCCTTAAAAAGGCCATAAAATGATAAAAATCTAATAAAAAGAATAAATTACTAGTATGATTGATACTAGGATTAAATTGAGGGTAGGATTGGACTATAAAATCCTTAGGATAGATTAGATTGATACCCAAGGATTGGCCATTTGTAGAACAAGATCAAAATCAGACCTCTAGCCACAAAAATAACAACCTAGGGCAAAGTATGGGGGATTTTGGAGATTGGTGATTAAGATTAGATAGCTAGATAGAAGCTTCTTTCAAGAACATTAAATTTGTTGCCATAGGATTTTGGATGACTTTGCAATTATTGTTCAAAGTCAGTGTTTGTATTGGTATTTTGGATTATATATAAGACAATGATAGCTTGCATTCTTGATTGATTTGTAGAATTTGTGTAGCATCTACAGTTCAAAATTTGATATTGTCTAGATCGTTGAATGTGCTAAGTGTGTATAAAAAGTTTGTATTAATCTAATGATGCAATCAAGAGATATTTGGGCTTTGATTCTAAAGATTTTCGAAAGTTGGTAGTTTAGGATTGGATAGGGATTCTGTAATAACTAAAGATCTATCAATTGGATCAATCTAAATTTTGGCATGGTGAAAGAAGACTTAGAGATCAAGCTATAAACCAATTTTGAGCTGAAGTTAATAGTTGAAGAAGGAGAAATCACCACTGGAGTTTCTGCATCAATTTTCAAGTTGGCAGCCGAGTGTCATCAGTGTAGTTTTTAAGCATTTTCTCTTAATTTGTAAGTTGGATTGAACTAAATTTTTTTGAGCATATAGAAGGCTTATACCAACATTTGTGTGCAAAATTTCACATAAAGTGAATGGTTGGATTAAAACTTATAGCTTGTCAAATTCACTAATTAAGATTAGGGCTTCCAAAAAAAAAAAAAAAAATCTTAATTATAAAAGAAACGAGGCAATTGGAATATATATATATATATATATATATATATGGTTGATGTTACTAACAGGAGTATTTTTAAAGACTTTTGAATTAAAATTTGAATTATATTCTTCATATATGGGTGAAACCTATTAGGATTTTTTGATTATTTGAAAATACAACTTTACCTTCCACAGCTAGGTGCCCGGTGCATTCTCAAACAAGACAACATATAATATGACAACATGTCAATTTTGCACAATAAGTTTCCTACATGTGCGCTATGTACTTGGCTTATTTTACAAGCTACCAATACGTTGTCATGTTGTAAATCAAAACATAGTGTGAAAAACATAAAAGAATGCATTAAAATAAAAAGATTAAGATTAGAAGAAAGGTTGATAGAAAATTAGTAGTAAGAAGATACAATGGAAATTTACCTTGAAAAGTGAAATTTCTTCAAGTTAATTAAAAAAAAAGGTTGAGGAAGTGGAAAAGACATGGGCAAAGAGGTCTTTTTGACCAAGAGGATAAAGAAGACCAGGAGGGAGATGACAAGGAAGGGTCGTGAAGAAGAAGGAGGAGAGTTTTTTTGGAAGGCATAGGATTTTTTTGATAGGTAGTATATGTTTTTGTGTATAGAGGAAGCTTAGAGAGGATTTTAAGTGCGAGTTTTTGTAGATTTGTAGTAGACAAGATAAGGAACTTATAGAGACAATTCTCATGTCTTTTGATTAAGTATCAAGGGAGATATGAGTCGTCAAAGTTGCAAGTGTCTAAGACTAGGGCAGTAAGGGTTACTAAATTTCGGGCCATGGTTCTTGAAAACCACTTAGACTTTAGTGGTGAAATTTGTTGGGTTTTTGTTCCTTATAGAGTTAACTACTTTGTGTCAAAATCTCAAGTCAATATGATCTCTGAGAAAAGAGTTATGAGTGAAATTGTAACCGGTTTGAATGAAAAGAGAAATAGAGTGAAGGCAAGGTTGAGGGTTTGTATGGGCAGTGCATGTGTGTGGGTTTTTTTAGGTATAAAGGGAGTTAGGAGACGAATTTGAGTGTGAAATTTGATAGATATGATCTATGTAAGTTAAGGAAGAGATGAGTGTAAGTTTGATACTCATTAGTCTTAAAAATAAAATATTATGCTCTTTCAAAGTGACAGGGGTCTATCTCCAAATCAGTGAAGTTTGAGGGAGAATATCTTTGTGATCAGAGTAGTATTTTGAGTAAAATTTGTTGGGATTTGTAGATATATGAGTCTATTAAGTTGTGTAAAAAACTGATTGCTATTGGAGTTATATTCGAGGAGTTATGAGGAAAATTGTGGTCGGATCTAGAGTTGTTAGAAGGCAAAATTAAAGAAGAAGGATGGAACCTATAACTCAAGTTTGGAGAAGGATCTTGGAGCAATATTTGGAGGGTGTTTACAACATGAGACAAGCTATAAGCCTACCAAATTTCAGCACTTAGATCTTCTTTAATGAAGAGCAATGAAGGTGTGAAGAAAGGGGTCCAGAATCAAAGGCAGCATAGAGGGATTACTTTGACAACATGGTTCTCTCTAACCACATGAGCTATAATCAAAAGGTTTATGGGGTTTTCTTCTTTACTTCCTTAAGTACCTTGTGTCCAAATTTTGCTTCAATTGATATGATATCCTAGGATTTATGGGCAAATTTGAGGACGGGTTTCTAAAGGCAGAATATGTTAGGGTTAATAAAGTATGTTTTTATATAAATTCTTCAATTTTATGAACGTTATGAATCTCATCTTACACTTGAGAAACTAGAGGCAAAAAAGACCCAATGTTTCTTAGGGCTAAGACTCTCACCACGACAACGTGTGACACATGGCTAGCTTATTCTATAAGCTACCAATATGTACGCCATGTGGCTAGCTTGTTGACCAAGTTTCTAACCTACCAATCACCTATAGACATGTATAAAGGTGATTCCATATTTATAAAGCTTCTGGAAAGCTTATCTATTAGATATTATCACATCAACTTGTTTTACCTATTTCTATTGGTCTAGATTAATTAGATAATTATTGGAGTAAATCTTATGTCCATAACAATATCCCCCCTTCTAGGGACGAGTTTCACGAGGAGCGGTGATTACATGTTGAGGAAGTCCAAAACACGTCAAATTATGCTTGCCACATATTCTGATCTTTGTTCCCTTCAAAGGCAGTTAATAGGTCCTTTCAGCCATCAATAATGTTTCATACTAGGGCAAGAGAACTACCTTGTTATTTGATCATTGTTGAGGCCTTCATAACTGCCTTCAAAGAAAATATTAGGAACACCATTAGGAATAGTTCTTACCTCTAAAAGTGTCACCAAACATTGGGAGTATCTTCCAAGGTCGTGATACCAAACACGTTGTATTTCGCCATCAATCTAAAGAAGGACATGTCATTCTTGAGGGTCTTCATCTCTATTCTATTGTCTTGAAGGTTGTAATAGTCATAATGTCATGTTTGATAAATCAGCAAACAAAGGTTCTTGAGTTGAATCCACTGGTTGTTGGTTCTCCATCTCTTTAATGTCAAATATACAAAGAAGCTACAAACAAGGATAGAAAGTAAAATGTTATCTTGCCTAGATCATATTTCTTTTATAAGAAAGGTCCTTATCTTGGTTTTGATGGATATCGTTGATGAAAAGCCTCTACTTTCTTTGTTACATTTGTAAGATTCTTTGTTGGTTTCTATGTACATTCACTAATGTCTTATCCGCACTAATGAATAAGATATTCCAATCTATTTTGGCATTGCCTTGAATCTAAGACTTTTTCCACTTCAATTTTTTTATTATTGTCCACGTCTATAGGAGGAGGTGGCACTTGTCTTTTTCTTGGTATATTCACTATCTTGTATAATTCAAGAAGAGATACGTGGAATATAGGATAGATCTTCATAGACTCTAGTAGGTATAACCGATATGCAACTGGATTGATCTGTTCAGAAACAAGAAAAGGTCCAAGCCTATGATAGTCCAATTTATCACAAGGACGAGTAGTCTTGATATTGTGACAAAATAATCATACCTTGTCTCCCATGTTGAATTGTGGTTATTCCTTGCGATACGCATCTGCATTTATGTTTTGTCATTCTTGAGCTTCTTTTAATTGCACCTTCATTATTGCATATAGCTTTGACAAATAATTTGCCAAATCTTCTGCTACTGGATTATTAAGTTTTGAAAAATCAAAAGTATCAAGTCATAGGTAGTAACCATAATTGGCAAAGAAAGGTGTTTGTTGCATAGAAGAATGTATCGTATTATTATAAGCAAATTCTGCCAATGATAAGAGAGTTGTCTAATCATCTTGTTGGTAGTTGATGGTATATCTCAATTATTGTTCCAAGACTTGATTTACACGCTCCGTTTGTCTATCAATTTGAGGATAGAAAGTTGAAGATAGTTTTATGTCCATCTTTAAAATCTTAAAAAGCATTCTCCAAAATCTTGACACAAATTGTATTCTTCTATCTGATATAATATCCTTTGATAATCCATGATAGTGATAGATGTTGTCAAGGAAGAGTTTAGCTATGTCTTCACTTATGATAGATTTTACACATGGTACAAAATGTGCTATCTTGGTAAAAAGCTCTACAATCACAAATATAGAATCATATGAATTTGAATTTGGAAGATTTGTAATGAAATCTATAGAAATAGAAGACTACGGTTGTTTTGGTATAGATAATGGTTGGAGAAGTCCGTAAGATCCATGACTAGAAGTTTTCAATCTTGAACAAATATCACACCACTGTACAAACTCTTTAACAACCTTTTACATTTGAGGCCACCAAAAATCTCTTGAAATTAGCTCTGAGGTCTTATTATATCCAAAATGTCTAGCTATGGAGAAGTTGTGACGAGTTTCAAGAGCACGTAGTCATGCTTCACCTTCTGGAACATATAAACATCCTTCAAAATAAAGTAAATTGTCATTGAACTTGAACTTTGAAGTATCATGAGATTTAGAAGAATTATTCTTAATATCATGAATAAGAGGATCTGAGAGCATACTTAACTAGATTTGCTTGAAAAACGTTAAATCAATGTTGATTTTATTACTCGAATATGAAATTGCTCTAGTTTTAGGAGGATCATTCTTTATTGATCAAAAAATGCATTTTCTTCTTTTGGTAGAAGATAAGATTGTCTAGAAAGAGCATCAAATAGATCTTGTTATTTTCTTGGCTAATAAGTGATGATGAACTTGAATCTTGATAAAGACATGCTCCAACGAGCTTGACGACAATTTAGCATGCATGTTGACATGAAGTACTCAAGATTCTTGTGATCTATATAGATAATGATTGAACTAAAAGCGCCTTCTAAATAGTGGTGCCATTCTCAAAAAGAATCCACAATTACAAGAAGTTTTTTGTTGTAGATTTTATAATTAATCTCTATTGTTGAAAATTTCTTGGAATAGAAAGCTACTAGGTAGAATTTGTCATCTGCTCCCATTTGTGACAATATTGTATCTAAAACAAAGTCTGATGCATCTGTTTTCATAAAAAATGCCATAGAGAAGTCAACGCGATACAAAATTGATGCAGAAGTAAAAGCTATTTTCAATGTTTCCTTACTCCACTCGAATTTGTCTTTACAAGTTAGACATGTAAGTAGAGCTGCAACTTGAAAAAAGTTCTTGATAAAGATTTGGTACTAATTGCCAAATCCTAAAAAATATTGTACGTCCCTTACTGTTCTTGGAATCTTCTAATCAATGATTGTCTGAATTTTCTTAGGATCTATCATAAGACCATCATTCAATGACGTATTCTAAGAAATCATCTTGAATAGTGTGAAATATACACTTTTTTATCTTGAATAGTATAAAATATACACTTTTTCATCTTGAATAGTATGAAATATACACTTTTTCATCTTGAATAGTGTGAAATATATACTTTTTCATCTTGGCGTATAGTCCGATATGTCTAAATTTTTGTAATACATGACAAACATATAATTTATGTTCTTTTATGTCTTTAGAATAGATTAAAATATCGTCTAAGTAACAGACAACAAAATCTAAAAACTCATGAAAAACATCATTCATGAGATGCTAAAAAACAGTTGGTGCATTTGTGAGTCCAAAAGGTAAAACATTATATTCAAAATATCCATACCTTGTTTGAAAAGCATTCTTCCATTCATCTCTTTTGATACGGACTAAGTTGTATGCTCCTTGTAGATTTATTTTTGTATAGATCTTAGCTTGATTCAATTGATCCAGAAGTCCAAATATTAATGGTAGAAGGTATTTATTCTTCAAGATAATCTTGTTGAGTCCTCGATAATCTACGCACATTTGTAGTGATCCATCATTTTTCTTTACAAACAAGATAAGAGCTCATGCTAGAGATTTTGAATGATATATAAAATTCTTGGCTAAGTTTTCATCAATGTATTCCCTGAGTTCAGCTAGCTCGTTTTGTGATAAGCTGTTGATTGGTCCAAATAGAGGCTGAGCTCTCTCTTTGAGATCAATTGAATAATCATATGACCGATGCTTCAAAAGAATATTTACATTTTTTTTCTCAAAAAACATCCTAATAATCTAGATATTGACTTGGAATACCACTTAAAGTCTTTCCACCATGAGAATTAGGTGTGGCGACAATAGCAAAAGTTGATCATTTTTTTGCTGCATGTATAAAAGCTTTTGCACCTGTAAGTACAAGTTTTATTATACTAGACTTATAACTTTTCACTTGATCGATAGGATGTTTAATAATATTCTGAGAAAATTCAAGTCTACAAGAATTCCAATCTATTTGAAGATTATATTTTTTTAGCCGTGATAAACCTAAAATGATTGGATTAGACAAGGATTTAATTATGTTAAAGACTATGTAGTGTCAAGGACATGAATTAAAAAAAGCTATATAATCTAATAGAAATTTTATCAAAGAAAAATCATAAAATGGGAATAAAAAAATATGTATATTCAAAGAAAATTGGAATGGCTATTGCAAAAGACTAGAAACATGAAGACTCTTGAAATTAGACTAGAATCAAGAAAGGAGTTGACAAGAGTGAAGAGGGCTTCACTCTTGCCTCTATAAATACTATCTAACTAAGAGCTATGTGGTGGTATTCTATAGGACCTCATACACATGACTAATTTGCAAGACACGTGTCAAACTTGCACGACAAGTTTCCCACATGTGCGCCACATATATGGCTTGTTTTGCAAGCTACCAACATGTGTGACACATAACTAGCTTGTTCCATAAGCTACCAACATGTGCGCCATGTGGCTAGCTTGTTGACGAAGTTTCTAACCTACCAATCACCTATAGACATGTATAAAGATGATTCCACGTCTAAGAAGCTTCTAAGATGCTTCTCTACCAGATATTTTCAAATCAACTTATTTTACCTACTTCTATTGGTCTATATTATTTAGATAATTTATTAGAGTAATCTTATGTCCGTGATATTACCCCCCTTTCTAGAGACAAGTTCCATGAGGAGCGGTGATTATATGTTGAGGAAATCCAAGATACGTCGAATTGTGCTTGCTACATACTCTCATCTTTGTTCTCTTCGAAGGTAGTTGATAGGTTCTTTCAGCCATCGATAATGTCTCATACCAAGGTGAGAGGATCACCCTATTATTTGATCATTGTTGAGGCCTTCATAACTTCCTTCAAAAAAAATATTAGAAATACCATCGGGAGTAGTTCCTACTTGTAAAAGTATCACCAAACATTGGGAGTCTCTTCCAAGGTCGTGATATCAAACACATTGTATTTCGCCATCAATCCAAGGATGGACATGTCGTTCTTGAGGGTCTTTTAATTGTACCTTCATTATTACATGTAGCTCTGATAAATGATTTGCCAAATCTTCTGCTGCTGGATTATCAACTTTTGAAAAGTCAAAAGCATCAAGTCGTTGGTGGTAACCATAATTGGTAAAAAGAGATGTTTGTTGCGTAGAAGAATGTATCATATTATTATAAGCAAATTCTGCCAATGGCAGAAGAGCTATCTAATCATCTTGTTTGTAATTGATGATACATCTTAAGTATTACTCCTAGACTTGATTCACGCGCACTGTTTGTCCATCAGTTTGAGGATGAAAAGCTAAAGATAACTTCATGTCTACTTTGAAGATCTTAAAAAGGATTCTCCAAAATCTTGATTTAAATTGAATTCTTCTATTCGATATAATATCCTTAGATAACCCATGATAGCGATAGATATTATCAATGAAAAGCTTAACTGTTTCTTCATCTGTGATATATTTTGTGCATGGCACAAAATATGCCATCTACTTGAACTAAACTACTATCACAAATATAGAGTCATAAGATCTTGAGCTTAAAAGATCTGTGATGAAATCCATAGAAACAAAAGACCATAATTGTTCTGGAATAGATAATGGCTGAAGAAGCCCAAAAAGTTGATGACGAGGAGTCTTTGATCTTGAGCAGATATCACATGATTGTACAAAGTCTTTGACTTCCTTCTACATTTGAGGCCACCAAAAATCTCTTGATATAAGTTCCAAAGTCTTGTTGTATCCAAAATGTCCTGCTGTTGAAAAATCATGACGTGCTTGAAGAACACGTAAACGTGCTTCTCTTTTTGGAACATATAGACATCCTTCAAAATATAGCAGATTGTTCTTGAACTCGAATTTAGAAGCATTATGAGACTTGAAAGAATTATTCTTGATATCATGAACAAGAGGGTTTGAGGACATACTTGATTGAATTTGCTTGAGAAAAGTTGAATCAATAGTCAATGTTGATTTTATTGCTCGAAGATGAAACTGCTCTGGTTTCAAGAGGATCATTCTTTGTTGCTCAAAAGCTGCATCTCTTTCTTTTGGTACAAAATATAAATGTCTACAAAGCGCATTGGACAAATCTTGTTGTTTTCCTAGCTGATAAGTAATAATGTACTTGAATCTTGACAAAGACATACTCCAACGAGCTTGATGATGATTCAACACACTGCCGTGAAGTAAATACATCCATATATAGAAACCTAACTTAACTATCTTTTCTTCAAAATTTTATTAAGTTCTTTCTTTCTTCTTACCAATCTAAGTTTTTATATAATTTAGAAAAATTTTCTCACTTTCTTTCTTTTTCTTTGATTCAAATTTTACCTTATCTTTAATCTTAACTTTAACTTTGATTTAGCCTTAAAACTTTCTTTTACTTCTTTTATCTTTTTTCCACTCTTAGATTTTATTAGATTCAGGATTATATTTGTAGATATAAGGAGTTTTGACTTTGAGGTTGAATTTAGGATTTTACCAAGGATAAATAATAGATTTGGATGTCAATAGTCGGCTACCATTAATAGTGCTGACTTGAAGGATTAGATTTGGGGTTTTTATAACTTTAAACTATTAATTGTTGACTTGGACTTTAAAGACCTTGGCTACGATTTCTTTCATGAGCTCAGATGAAAAGGGGACGGGATTTTTTGGCAAATCTAGGAAGATATTTGAAGAGAGCTTCTTCTTGGCATGAGTTTAGGTGGTAGAAACGCATGATTCAAAGCTTATATGAGAGAGATATGCTTGTTTGAACTTAGACTACTAATATGACATCTATTGTTACTTTTCAGGGTATATTAGAAGTTTTAAGATACTAGCAAGAAATCAAGAAATTGGATTAAAAACTAGACTTCAAGCTATACATTTTACGTCTAAGAATTGATAGAAATGAGTTTAGAATGAGTGAGTTATGGCTAGTTAAACCCAGCAAACTAAACTGGGGTTTTGAAGAAGTTAGATAAATAGAAGGGTTTGTTTTAAGCTAGAACTTGAGTTTCAAGATGAATTTGAAGCTCATTTTTTGTGTACATATTACTTATACTATAAAAAGTCTATATCTAAAATATCATATCAATTGAGACTTTGATTAGGGAGTAATGGCAAATTTGTTCTCAAGTGTCTAGGGTTTTAACTTTTAAAAGTACCTGCCAAGGATTTGGTGATATCTAACGATCAGCAATGAATTCATAGCTCAAAATTTATATAATGAGGATCAAAGGTATGAGTTATGTTTTCCCAAATTTTGAGCTTAATTGAACGGCTAGATCTCAAATTATGAATTTTCAAGTTTCGGATTGAGATTTGACTTTTAAAAGTATCTACCAAGGATTTGGTGATATCTAATGATGAGCAATGAATTCACAGCTCAAAATTTATGTGACAAAGATCAAAGATATGAGATATGTTTTCCCAAATTTTTAGCTTATTTGAATAGTTGGATCTTAAATTATGAATTTTCAGGTTTCAGATTGAGATTTGACTTCTAAAAGTATTTGCCAAGGATTTGGTGTTATCTAACAATTAGCAATGAATTCATAGCTCAAAAATTATGTGACAATAGTCAAAGATATGAATTATGTTTTCCTAAGTTTTAAGCTTATTTGAATGGCTGGATCTTAAATTATGAATTTTCAAGTTTCTAGTTTGGTTTTACTTATATAATTACTTGCTAATATTTTGATGATATCTGGTGATCGGTAATGAATTCACGGTTGAGAATTTTTGTGAAGATGACTAAAGAAGTGAACTCTATGCTTCCAAATTTTGAACTTATATAAACGGTTGGATTTTGATTTATAAATTTCCAAGCTTCTAGTTTGTTGATTTATTACATGCATGGTTTTGTGACTATAAAAGAAAAATTTAAAAAAGTTTGTGCATATGGGTCCAACTTGATTGTAAAGAAGGACCTTGCATCTAGCTGAAGTGGACTTTCGCCACGACAACGCGTGCCGACATGAAATACTCGAGATTCTTGTGATCCATATACACGGTGACTGGACTAGAAGCGCCTTCTAGATAATGACGCCATTCTTGAAAGGAATCCACGATTGCAAATAGTTCTTTGTCGTGAATTTCATAATTGATCTCGGCTGTTGAGAATTTTCTTGAATGAAAAGCTATTGGATGAAGTTTATAATGTGTTCCCATTTATGACAAAACCGCACCTAGGACAAAAAACTGATGTATTTGTTTCCATAAATAACGCCTTGGAAAAATCTACACGATACAGGATTAGTGCAAAAACAAACAATGTCTTTAAAGCTTCAAATGTTGCTTCTGCTTCTTGATTCCATTGGAGTTTGTCTTTACAAGTCAAACGTGTAAGTAGAGCCGCAACTCAAGAGAAGTCTTTGATGAAAATCTGATAATAATTGGCAAATCTCAAAAAGCATTAGACATCTCTTACCGTCTTTGGAATCTTCCAATTTATGATTGTTTAGACTTTCTTAGAATCCATCATGAGATCATCATATGAAATGATGTATCCTAAGAAATCAACTTGAGTAGTGTAAAATAAATACTTTTCCATCTTGGCATATAATCCTACATCTCTTAGTTTTTGTAATACTTGACGAACATGTACTTCATGTTCTTTTACGTTCTTAGAATAGATCAAAATGTCATCTAGGTAGCAGACGACAAAATTGTCTAGGAATTCACGAAAAATATCATTCATGAGATGTTGAAAAGCAGCTGGTGCATTCGTAAGTCCAAAAGACATGATATTATATTCAAAATGTCCGTACCTGATTCGAAATGCAATTTTTCATTTATCTCCTTCTTTGATGCGTACTAGATTGTATGTTCCTCTTAGATCTATTTTTGTATAGATCCTAGCTTGATTCAACTGGTCAAAGACTCTTGATATCAGAGACAATGGATATCTATTCTTGATTGTGATCTTGTTTAGTCCTCGATAGTCGACACACATCCGTAATGATTCATCTTATTTCTTCACAAATAGAATTGGAGCTCCTGCTGGAAATTTAGAATGGCGTATGAAATTCTTGGCAAAATTCTCGTCAATATACGCCTTGAGTTCAGCCAATTCATCTTGAGATAAACTGTAGATTGGTCCAAATGGTGGTTGAGTTCTTTCTTTAAGGTCGATTGAATAATCATATGAATGATGCTTTGGAAGAATGTCTGCATTTTTTTTTTCAAATACGTCTTGATAATCTTGATATTGACTTGGAATGCTACTTGAAGTCTTTCCATCATTGGAAATAGGTGTAGCATAAATGACAAAAGGTGATCCTTCTTTTGCAGCATGCAAGAAAGCTCTTGCACCTACAAACACAAGTTTAATTCTACCAGACTTATGATTTCTTACTTGATTAATTATATTGTTAGCTATACTTATAGAAAAGTTTAGAGTACGAGAAATCCAATCTATTCGAGGGTTGTATTTTTCTAACCATGATAGATCTAGAATAATTGGAATAGAGGGAGATCTAATTATGTTGAAAATTACGCAACTATTATGGCTATTTACTACTACATCTAGAAGAAGTGTTTCATGAGTACCATCTCCAAAAGATAAAGGACGACCATCTATGACTTCTACGTGTACAGGTTTAGATTTTTGTACTATCTATGTTCTATGGCTTTTAGCAAATTCTTCATCTAAAAAGCAAGCCAAGGCTCTCAAATCTATTAAAGTAGAGGCTTTGTAATTATTAGGTCCTAAATACACATCTATTATAAAACAAGGAGATGGTTGTGAGGAGAGGATAGGACCTTCATTAGAAATTATACAAGATCCGAGCCGCACGGTCCTTATTGCGGCTGGACAAACTCGTTTTCCGACATATTATCTTCTTTGACAGTCGTACTTCTCATCTTTTAGTTGTGTCGTTTTTTTGGACAATTTTGAGCAATGTGTTTAGGTTCTCTACAATATAAGTACAATCTTTCTTGACGACGTCGAGTCTTTTCTTATTCAGTAAATGGCTTGAAATGTATAGCATCAATTTGCATGTCCTTGACTTTTGAAGGTACATATTGAGAAGACATTGGTATTGCTACTGAATTATAATGTCGCTGAGGTTCTCTTGGACGACTTTCAGATCTAAATTTAAAAAGCCGATTATCATACTTCACCACAAAATATATTGCTTGACTCAATGTTTGAGGATCGGGTAAATTCAGCATCAATTTCTTCACTTCATATTGTAATCCGTAGAGAAATTGACTGATGAGTGCAGCATCGTCTCACTTGATATCGATTGTTAGTTGTCGAAATTGGGAAGCATATAATGTCACTGATTGATTGTCTTTTCGTAGGATATGAAGCTTGTTGGTTGCAATACGAGTTGCATCGTGTTCTCCATACATAGATCAAAATTCTGCTAAGAAAGCTTCTAAATTATCTAATATTGGATCACATCGTTCCAAAAAAGATGAAAACCAAGATAAGGCAGAACCTGAAAGTAGTGTACCAATAAATCTGACTTGTGATCCTAGAGTTAGAAAACTTTGCGGTTGCAATTCAATCACCAGTTGGACTTGGTTGATAAATCCTCGAAACTTAGATCTTATGCCATCTAACTTCTCAAATAGACCAATTTTTGGTTCTTTGATGCTTGGACGATGTTCCAATGTAGGAGGAATTATATGGCTTAGTGTAGATATTGAAGCAGCTCCAACCATATCTATATCTTCATTATTTGATAACCTTGTTGCTCCTTGTGGAGGTACAATGAGTTGATGCATTGCAAGCATCAATTCTCTCATTTGTTCTTGCATTTGTGCCATTGCACTCTTCATTTTGGCAAGCTCTGCCATGATAATACTTCAAAAAATATATAACACCACTCGAGATAAATAGCAAGGAGAACAAAGAAAATACTAGGAATAATATCAATTTAGAAGAGGATAATCCGCAACTTCTAATATGCTTGTGTCTTATCAAAAGAAAGGGGTAATCCACTCTTAAATCAAGACAAGACAAAGCTATAATATTATAAGTGTACTTTTGTCAATCTGTCAAGGACATGAATTAGAAAAAGATGTATAATCTAATGAAAATTGTATCAAAGAAAAATCACAAAATAGAAATCAGAAAGTATGTATAGTGAAAGGAAAATTGGAATGGCTATTTCCACAAGACTAGAAACATGAAGACTCTTGAAAATAGACTAGAATCAGGAAAGGAGTTGACAAGAGTGAAGAGGGCTTCACTCTTGCCTCTATAAATACTATCTAACTAAGAGCTACGTGGCGATATTCTATAGGATCTTATACACGTGTCTAATTTGCAAGACACGTGTCAAACTTGCATGATAAGTTTCTTACATGTGCGCCACGTACTTGGCTTGTTCCGCAAGCTATCAACATGTGTGACACATGGCTAGCTTGTTCCACAAGCTACCAACATGTGCGCCATGTGGCTAGCTTATTGACAAAGTTTCTAACCTACCAATCACCTATAGACATGTATAAAGATGATTCTGCATCTAAGAAGCTTCTAAGATGCTTGTCTATCAGATATTATCAAATCAACTTATTTTACCTACTTCTATTGGTCTATATTACTTAGATAATTTATTGGAATGAATCTTATGTCCATGACACGTAGCTCTTATGACCATCTATTATTACTTTTATAAGACGGATGTTATGAGTGACATCTCCAGAAGACAATGGACGACCATCTATGACTTCTATATGTACGGGTTTAGTTTTTTGTACTAAAGATATTTTATGATTCTTAACAAATTATTCATCCAGAAAGCATGTTGAGGCTCTTGAATCTAATAAGGCAGAGGCTTTGTAGTTTTTTGGTCTTAAATATACATCTATTATAAAACAAGGAGAGGATTTTGAGGAGAGAATAGGACCTTCACTAGAAATTGTACAAGATTCTAGTTGCACAATCTCTATTGTAGCTGGACAAATTCGTTTTCTGACATGTTGTCTTCTTTGATATCCATACTCCTCATTTTGTAGTTATATCATTTCTTTGGATAAGATTGAGCAATGTGCTTAGATTTTCTACAATATAAATATAATCCTCCTTGACGACATTGTCGTGGTAGAGAGGATTTGCCTTAAGAAAGAGTTGGACTTTTAGCTGCCAATAATTATTCAAGCAAGATCCAATTAAAATAAAACCCCCAAATTTATATAAAATATTTCTTCATAGGGCTATTACACCCAATACACAAGTCTTATTTTATCAAACCACTCAAAACATAACAAAATACTCTAAATCCTCATTCTCCCATAAAAAGGAAATTTTTTTGAAACTTCAATAACTCATAACTTTTAATCCAACCGTCTAAATCTACTTCAAATTTACATGAAGTACTGATGTATTTTTCACAACTAGCACCACAAATTTCAATTGCTGATTCATTACCAATCTTTAGATATCGCCAAAACCCTAGCAGTAGCTTCAAACCCTTGTTTATAAACACCCGTGTACTAAATTCCTCATATCTCACAATCTAAAAGTCCAAATGCTATAAAACTTTAATGTATAGCTTTTTAGCATAATAATACACTTTCTTAAAAAGTTTGAGACAAAAATTTGTCCAGAAACTCAAGATATAGCAAATCCGATTACTATCAACAAAACGGTCTACTTACTGCCTTGGAATTCAATTTGTTATCTTTGACTCCTAATATCTCTTTTTTTAGAATTCTAATTATAATAATTCTTCCATATTAAGTATAGAACTTAAAATCACCTCTCTAGCCACACCTCCCGATCTCTAAAAGCTCTCATACAACTCCTTCAATCTTCAAAAGAGTGACAATGGGTACAATTTGTACACCCTAACTTCAAGCGCCTACTCCTCCTTCATTAAAACTCCAAATCCTTCAATTTTTACACCAAAATTGTAGCCCAAAAAACAAGCTTTCTAATCCTAGTCTTTGATTTTCTAATGCCATCCTAAAAGTCACCAAAACCCTTGTTAAGGTTGCTGGTAGCCTCTTCAAAGCCCATTGGGCATGGTATTCGACCAATAGGGATGAAGTTCTCCATTCCTTGCCTTCATCCGACCATGCCTTGATTTCATCCCTCCCAATCAGCCTCCTACTAGCTTAAATTTCCATCCTTAGGCTCCCACCTTCTCTCAAGCCTTCATACTAAACATTTAAATCTATGTAATTTAAATCCCATAACCAAATTAAATAAAAATCTAAAATAAATTTTCTTACACCAATCCCCTTTATTTTACTTTACTAATCATTCTAACACATATCTAAACTTATAAGCATATTATGCATTTTGATTGGATTTTACATACTGTAAGCAATTACAATACGACAACGGCGAATCTTTACTTGTTTAATAAGAAGTTTAAAATATATCGTATCAATTTGCATGTCGTCTACTTTCGAATGTACATTTTGTGAGGACGTTGATATTGCCATTGAATAATAATGTTGAGGCTCCCGTATATGACTCTTGGATCAAAATTCAAAAAGTCAATTGTCATACTTTACAGCAAAATCAATTGCTTGACTCAATGTCTGAGGATCAGATAAATTGAGCATTAATTTTTTCACCTCATATTGTAATCCATAAGAAAATTGGTTGATGAGTGTAACATCATCCCACTTGATATCAGTCTCTAATTGACGAAATTATGAAGCATATAACGTCACTGATTAATTGCCTTGTCATAAGGTGCAAATCTTGTTGGTTGCAATACAAAATATATCATGTTTTCCATATATAGATCAAAATTCCGCTAAAAATACCTCCAAATTATCCAATATTATATTACGTCGTTCAAAAAAAGATAAAAACCATAATAAAGCAAAATCCAAAAGTCACGTTTTAATAAACCTAACTTCAGATCTTTAAATAAGATAACTCTAAGATTGAAGTTCAATCACCAGTTGTACTTAATTAACAAATCCTTGAAACTTAGATCTTATGCCATCAAACTTCTCAAACAAACTAATTTTTGATTCTGTAATGTTTGAACAATGCTCCATAATAGGTGAGGTAGTATGGTTTGCTGTAGATATTGACGCAATTCCAACCATCTATATATCTTCACTTCATACTAATCTTGTTGCTCCTTGTGGTGGTAAACTGAGTTAATGCATTGCAAGCATTAGCTCTCTCATTTGTTCTTACATTTGTGCCATTGCACTCTTTATTTCCACAAGCTCTCCCATGATAATATAATAATAAGAAAGGTGTCTATTCTCACTTGAAGAAATACAGAATAACATACTCAAAAGAAAAAATTCTAGAAACAATATTAGTTTAAAAGTGGATATTCTACAACTTCTAATATATTTATGTCTTATCAAAAAAAAAGGGATAATCCACTCTTAATCAAGAAAAGACAAAACTTTGATATTGAATGTATACTCTTATTAATCTGCCAAGGACAAGAACTCGATAAAAGCAAATAAACATATGAAACTTCTATTAAGAAGTATAACAAAATAAAAGTAAAGAAGTACGTATATTAAAAGAAACTAGAATGGCTATTGCCACAAGACAAGAAAACTATAGATTCTTGAAACGGGACTAGAAGTAATAAAAAAACTGACAAGAGAGAATAAGGCTTCATTCTTGCCTCTATAAATACTATCTAATTAAGAGCTACATGGTGGTATTTTATAAAACCTCCTACACATGTCTAATTTGCAAGACACATGTCAAACTTGCACAACAAGTTTTTCACATGTGTGCCATGTACTTGGCTTGTTTCGTAAGCTACCAATATGTGTGACACAGGGCTAGCTTGTTCTTCAAGCTACCAACATGTGCGCCATGTGGCTAGCTTGTTCCACAAGCTACCAATATGTGCGCCATGTGGCTAGCTTGTTGACCAAGTTTCTAACCTATCAATCACCTATAGACATATATAAAGGTGATTTCGCGTCTATGAAGCTTCTAGGAAGCTTATCTATCAGATATTATCAAATCAACTTATTTTACCTACTTCTATTGGTCTATATTTATTAGATAATTATTAGAATAAATCTTATGTTCATGACAGCCGCCACTTTGAAAGTTGATGATGAACTTCAAATAGCGATTTCTCCTTCTCTAACTATTAACTTCTATTTAAAATTTGTGTGCAATTTGGTCTTTAATTCTTCTAATATTATGCCAAATTTCAGCTCACTCCAACTAGTAGATCTTTAGATATCACAATAATCCTAAACAATTTTAAATTGCCAACTTTTGATATCTCTTTATTTTAATGATTGAATATCTTTTAAATGCACTATTAGATTAATACAAAATTTTACACACACTTAGCACACTCAATTAATCAAATAGTGAAAAATTTTGAATTACAAATGTTATACCAATTGCATGAACTAGCCAAGAGTGCTAGCCCTAATTATATTGCATGAATCCAAAGTCACTAATATGAACCATGACTTTGAAAAATGATTGCAAATTCATCCCAAAACCTACAAAAATAAGCCTTAAAATTCTAAAATAAGCTTAAAACTAGTCCTCCAATCCAATTTGCCAATCTCCAAATAATCCCCCATATTTTATCTTAGGCGGCCATTTTAATGGCTAGAAGTTTTATTTTGACTTTAATCCAGAATAGTCTCCTAGGTATCAATCCAAGCTATCTTAGAAATTTTTTTAGGATGATTCTACTCTCAACTTTATCTTAGAGTTGATCATATTAATTATTTATATAACACACTTCATTTTTATCATTTCATGGCCTTTCAAAAGTTTTACAAGAATTTTTACAACCTAGAATATAAAATTGCTTATCAACCTTTAATCTATTAGCTATTAAGACAAGAAAATAATCTAAGAGGCTTTTATAAAAACCTTGTTAAATTTCTAGAATTATTATTAAACCAAGATGATAAAATATAAATCATAGTATTATTTTTATTCACATTTTCACCATACAGTCGTGTTATAATACGACAACATTCATCCCTTAAATTTAACCAAGTGTGATAAGCGACAGTTGGCAATATATGCTATCTACCTAATTTTATTTTATAATAGTCTAATGTGACTAAGGCCTTAGTATGAATATATAAAAATGAAAAAATTAACAAAGTCAAATCAAACCAATAAGTAGAATGAAGCTCTAGCTATAATATATTCAACCACACTATCATAGTGTCAAGGATATGAATCATAAAGGAACAAAATGTCAATACAATCTTGTATTATTCAAAAGAATAGAAAATCATTCAAAGATGGAATAATATTAAAACTAGAATGGCTATTGCAAAAAATAAGAAGACTAGAGACTCTTGAAAGAAAACTAATAACAAAAAAGATGTTGTTGTAATACGTGAAGTCTTGCTTGAGAATGCTCCGGGCACCTGGCTGTGGAAGATAAAAAGGAAATACGCCACAACAAAATCCTAACAATTCTAATAGAATCTTAAATAACTTCTATTAAACCTTAATAATATTTTTCAGCTTGATTCAATCTTAAAGAAATTATAAAAAAAGAATAAATGAGTCATACAATAATCATAATAGAAAATAATATATAAAATACTAAATTTAGAAAATACTAAAAATAAAATCTTAAAATCATAAATCATATCTTATTCAAATCCTAGTCAAACCCTAAGTCAAACCTTGATCAAATCCTAGCCAAACCCTAAATCAAACCCTAATCCTAATGAAACCCTAACTCAAACCCTGGTCAAACCTTAGTCAAATCCTAATCAAACCCTAAGTCAAATCCTGATCAAACCCTAACCCTAATGAAATCCTAACTCAAACCCTGGTCAAACCTTAGTCAAATCCTAATCAAACCCTAACCCTAATGAAACCCTAACTAAACCCTAAATCCAAATCCTAATCAAATCCTAATCCTAATGAAATCCTAATTAAATCCTAAATCCAAATCCTAATCAAACCCTAGTAAAATCTTAAACCCTAAATCCTAGCCAAGCCCTAAGCAATTTCTAAGGCAGTTTTAGAACCACAATAACTACCAAACAAACCGTTGATCTTGATTGAAATTTTTCATACACCTTAACAATTAAGTTAACAACACACACACCAAGTTTGAAGAAGATCCAACTTACCAAGAAGAAAAAAAACTTACAAATTTGCTCGGGTATCAGCCGGCCTCCTTCTCCAATCTTCACGCCAATATTCCAGTGCCTAAACCTCCTTTAAAACCCAATTCCAGAGACCCCAACCCACATAAACTTCAATAACCTTTGATCAAACTGTTAGATCAATCTCAAATTCACACAGCATCTTACAAGCACAACCGTATGCACAAACCCACAAAATTTCACTTGACGATCTATAACCAATCTCACAAAATCCTCAAAAATATAAACCCCAATATACTTTATAAATTCTAAAGTCTCCCAAAACAACTCTGACTTTCCAAAGCTCTTACAAACCTAACTTTTATCCAAATCATTCAAAACCAAAAAACATACAGACTTCCTCAAGTCTGCCTTCTAACTCCACTCTCCGATCTGCAAAAAGACCCTGATCCGCCATAGGCACACGGTTTTGTGCCCTGGGGTCTGGTTTCAATCCAGGTTCTTAACCGGCCCTCTCCGGGTATCAACTCTTGTAATTTTGAGATAAATTTCTCTAAAACCTATTCTTAACTCCTTACTAAACATGCCTATACCAATTATCTTTCTAATCTACTTTTATTTATGGCTATATAAAGTAAGTAGAATTCCTTTTTATAAAAGGCAGCATTAGCACCTTTTAATTTTTACTACCTCCTTGTCTATTATCTATTTTTCTAAGATAATTTTTTCAAATATTTCCATTTGAGCTCTTCTATAATATAATCACTCCTTTTCTCTTTCACCTAGTGGTCGTATTACTACACGACATCCATCCCCCCTGAACCTGTGCATCTTCCGACATGGACCAATAATTCTTCAATATGTTGATGTTGAATGCTCATCATCTTGTTCATATTCTTGGTCTCCAATTTGCTCCTCTTCTTCTATTTCAATATCCCTCAATAGATTTTGTTCTTTATCAAAATGTATATATATTCCCTTTTGTCTGAATAACTTGACTCGCTTGCCTGCTATAGGTGTCTTCAATTGTGTCCCATCAAGTTCCCGTAATACATATGTTCCATTGTCATATACTTGTTTGACAACAAAAGGCCCAAACCATCTCCTTGCTTTTTTCTCTTGCTTTTTTCAATTTTTTTATAGCTATCTCAATGTCCTTGAATCTCTCAAATTCAATTGTATGTAAGCCCTTTCAACTCTTTCTCATAATCCAATGGTAGCGGCAATGCCACTTATTTAACTTTCTTGGCAATAGTCTTATTTTTAACTTCGACTTTGCATTATATCTATCAACATAATCTTTCACCTCATCATAAAATTCTTTAGATTGTACATTTATTACCTTATCATTACTTTCAAAACTTAAATCCAATAATAATTGTAATTCACCTATGATATCATCAAAGCCACTTTTTTTAAATATCTCCAATATGAATTCATCTTCATCAAGCACTCCACATTTCTTCAACTCATATTTTATATTTTTGAATAAAATATATCCATCCTGTGATAAGGTAATAATGGCCTCATTTCTTCTAATAAGCAGGAAGCCATCTCCCCTCTAGATTATATGCGGTTGTTAATGCAAGTCTAATACCCATCTTCTTGTATACGCCAATATTCAATTATCTCTTTTACCAATGCCAATATTTCTATATACTCTTCATGTGCAAGTAGGTTGAAATTATCTTCTTTTGCACATGACCAAACCATTAGCGAAGTACAAATTTTGAAATAAGGAGACTTAAATGAAACCTCATCCACATAGCTACATATATCTTGCTTGCATCTTTTGTCTTGTTCTTTTGATTCCAACCTCCATTTAAGATGTCTATATAATCTTTAAACCCATTTCCAATGTCTTTATATTTGAAGATTTTTAGATTTTCAACCTTTGAATTCCATACTGCATGATGAATCTTTTTCTTATCAAAATCCAATTGTGCCCCCAATATATTTGTATTATCCATATAACCTTGATTTTGGTCCAAAAGATTAGTACTCATAGTTGACTTGATTAAAGCCATTGACTTAATACCCTTACTTTTGATTCCATAATCTTCTTTTGCCATATAATTTTGTGAAATATCTATCATTTCTTCTTGAATGTATCCTTGTAAAAGATCCTTCATTTCTTCTTGAATGCATCCTTGTAAAACATCATAACCTTGTGTAATTTCATAATCCCCTCTGTAATGTTCATGTAAAATTTCAAAACTTCTTTCATCCAATCCATATATGGTTTCATAGCCATATGCAATTTGACTTTCATCATCATATTCATCTATAATTCCACCACTTTCCACATCATAATGATATGAATTCATACAACCTTCATGATTAGAACCTTGAATAGATCCATAATCCATCTCTTTTGAAGGCTCAACCTTAAATTCTTCAACATAATCCAAAGTATTAGGTAAAGCATCCTCACCTCCTTCAAATATAGAAAATCTCTTTTTATCATTAAGAAATATTCCATCAAAATTGCCATCACCAACTTGCATAAACTTACTTCAATGTAGAATAGACATTGCTTTCATCCACATTGTCGTTAGTGTCTAAATCCTTGAGCTCCATATTGCCTTCAAATTTTTGGATATCTTGGCCTTCCATACTAATAAAATGAATAGAGTCTTTGTTCTCTCTTTCACCACTATCAATATAAGATCCAATTTCTTTCATTTGCAAAGAATTGGCTCCTCCTTTGAAGTCCTCCACTTGCTCTTCTATTTCTCTTTTTTCAAGATTAATCCCTTGTATTGATAAAGATGATATAGAAGCCAAAGTAGAAGATTTCTTAGGCCATACTGCAACTCTTTTAGCTTGTGTTCTTTGTTGCTTTGCTAAAACAATCACCGCTTCTTTCAACTCTTTCCAATTATTGGTACAACCACTTTCTGTAGATTCATCTATAAGAAGCATAAAAAGCTTGTCTCCCAAGGCATCATCAAGACCATTTAAAAACAAATCTACCTTTAGAACATCCAATGATTGTCTCTCTGAGGATGAAAGTTGATAAAACCTCTTTTCAAATTCTTTCAAAAATTCATAAAGATCCATATGCATGCCTGGTTGTAAATTTATCCAATCCAAAAACTTTTGCTTGGTAATCCTATCCTCATTTGTATCAATAAATTCATCTTTCAAAAGTTCTTGAAATTTTGACCATGTCTCTGCACCTCCTTCAAGTAATCTTTTCACCTTTTTATGAATCCTAGGTTCAATAGCCAAATAGAAGCTTGAAATCATCTTTGCCTGAGGAATTTGGCATGCCTCCATCTCACATGTATAAACTTGTAAAAACTTAGTGATGTTGCATCCTTCAAATCTCTCAAATTTGTTGATGATTTCTTGCAATGCCTTTGTGATATCCCTTTCAATTGCTTGCATCTTTTGTTGCTCTTCCATGAAAATACAAAAAGCCTTAAAATACTCATTAATATTTGGTCCATCCAAAATATTCAACCTATCCAAAACATCTTCCATTTTGTTCTATAATGTTCAAAAATGTTCCTTGAAATGCCCCAATAAATAACTTATAATACTTCAAAATGCTCCAAGATGTCTATGAGCCATATAATGCTCCATGATAATTCAAATGCCATTTTTATTTTCTAAAATATTTTTCAAAGCTCAAAGCTTCAAAAAGCTTCAAAATCAATCCTCTTGCCATTTTGTCCTCCTTTGCTACCTCCACTTGTTGCTCCACTTGCAACTCCACTAGAAGCTCCATCCATAGCTCCATCAAAAATATATAACTCACTTAAAGATCTTGATGACACATCCTCCATTTTAATTCACAATATTTAAAAATTTCTTTTAAAGCATTCTAATAAATATCTTATGATACTTCAAAATCCTCCAAGACGTCTATAAAGCCCTATGATATTCTTTGATAATCCAAATGCCTCCTTCTTTTTCTTTTTTTTTTTTTTTTTTTAGATATTTTTCAAAGTTCAAAGCTTTTAAAAAGCTTCAATAATCAACCCTCTTGCCATCTTGTCTTCCTTTGCTACCTCCTTTTGTTGCTCCACTTGCAACTCTACTAGAAACTCCAATTGATGCACCATCCATAATTTCTTTTTCAACTCTCTTATCTTCCTTCTCCATAAGTCAAATAAATCAAAAATATTCCAATAATCTTCCACCTCAAGCTTTTATTTCAATTGAAATACCATCCATAAATCTTCCTTCAACTCTCTTGCTATCTTGTCCTACTTCGCTACCTCCCCTTGTTGCTCCACTTGCAACTCCATTAGAAACTCCAATTAATGCACCATCCATAATTCCTTCTTCAACTCTCTTTTCTTTCTTCTCCATAAGTCAAATAAGTCAAAAAAATCCCAATAATCTTCCACCTCAAGCTTTTATTCCAATTGAAGTACCATCCATAAATCTTTTTTCAACTCTTTTGCCTTTTTTTCTCCATAAGTCAAAAAAAAATTTCCAATAATCTTCCACCTCAAGCTTTTCACGTCGGATTCACCAAATTATGTCGTAATACGTGAAGTCTTGCTTGAGAATGCTCCGGGCACCTGGCTGTGGAAGATAAAAAGGAAATACGCCACAACAAAATCCTAACAATTCTAATAGAATCTTAAATAACTTCTATTAAATCTTAATAATATTTTTCAGCTTGATTCAATCTTAAAGAAATTATAAAAAAAGAATAAATGAGTCATACAATAATCATAATAGAAAATAATATATAAAATACTAAATTTAAAAAATACTAAAAATAGAATCTTAAAACCCTAAATCATATCTTATTCAAATCCTAGTCAAACCCTAACTCAAACCTTGATCAAATCCTAGTCAAACCCTAAGTCAAACCCTGGTCAAACCCTAGTTAAATCCTAAGTCAAACCCTAGTCAAATCCTAAGTCAAACCCTGATCAAATCCTAACCCTAATGAAACCCTAACTCAAACCCTGGTCAAACCTTAGTCAAACCCTAAGTCAAATCCTGATCAAACCCTAACCCTAATGAAACCCTAACTAAATCCTAAATCCAAATTCTAATCAAATTCTAATCCTAATGAAACCCTAATTAAACTCTAAATCCAAATCCTAATCAAACCCTAGTAAAATCTTAAACCCTAAATCCTAGCCAAGCCCTAAGTAATTTCTAAGGCAGTTTTAGAACCACAATAACTACCAAACAAACCGTTGATCTTGATTGAAATTTTTCATACACCTTAACAATTAAGTTAACAACACACACACACCAAGTTTGAAGAAGATCCAACTTACCAAGAAGAAGAAAAACTTACAAATTTGCTCGGGTATCAGCCGGCCTCCTTCTCCAATCTTTACGCTGATATTCCAGTGCCTAAACCTCCTATTTGCACCATTCAATTGCTTCCAAATTTCACATGCATGTAAGAAATTAAGTCTTCTACACACACACATAAATTTCACCCCAATCCAACTGATAGATTGCTCAAAATCTGCGAAACCCTAACTAACCTTTAAAACCCAATTCTAGAGACCCCAACCCACATAAACTTCAATAACCTTTGATCGAACCGTTAGATCAATCTCAAATTCATAGCATCTTACAAGCACAACCGTATGCACAAACCCACAAAATTTCACTGGACAATCTATAACCAATCTGACAAAATCCTCAAAAATATAAACCCCAATATACTTCATAAACTCTAAAGTCTCCCAAAACAACTCTGACTTTCCAAAGCTCTTACAAACTCAAGTTTTATCCAAATCATTCAAAATCAAAACACATACAAACTTCTTCAAGTCTGCCTTCTAACCCTACTCTCCAATTTGCAAAAAGACCCCGGATCCGCCGTAGGCACGCGGTTTTGTGCCCTAGGGTCTGGTTTTGACCCAGGTTCTTAACCGGCCCTCTCCGGGTATCAACTCTTGTAATTTTGAAGTAAATTTCTCTAAAACCTACTCTTAACTTCTTACTTAACATGCCTATATCAATTATCTTTCTAATCTACCTTACTTTATTATATTTATGGCTATACAAAGTAAGTAGAATTCCTTTTTATAAAAGGCAGCATTAGCACCTTTTAATTTTTACTACCTCCTTGGCTATTATCTATTTTTCTAAGATAATTTTCTCTAATATTTTCATTTGAGCTCTTCTATAATATAATCACTCCTTCCCTCTTTCACCTAGTGGTCGTATTACTACACGACAACGTAATCACTACTCCTCATGGAACTCGTTCCTAGAAGGGGGATAATGTCATGAATTTAAGATTTACTCTAGTAATTATTTAAATAATATAGACCAATAGAAGTAGGTAAAATAAGTTGATTTGATAGTATCTGATAGAGAAGCTTGCTAAAAGCTTCATAGATGTGAAATCACCTTTATACATGTCTATAGGTGATTGATAGGTTAAAAACTTGGTCAACAAGCTAACTACATGGCGCACGTGTTGGTAGCTTATGGAACAAGCTAGCCATGTCTCACACATATTGGTAGCTTGTGGAGTAAGCTAGCCATGTGTCACACATGTTGGTAGCTTGTGGAATAAGCTAGCCATGTGTCACACATATTGGTAGCTTGCAGAACAAGCCAAGTACGTGGCGCACATGTGGAAAACTTGTTGTGCAAGTTTGACACGTGTCTTGCAAATTAGACACGTGTATGAGGTCCTATAGAATACCACCACGTAGCTCTTAGTTAGATAGTATTTATAGAAGCAAGAGTGAAGCCCTCTT
>JAWRVF010000843.1:0-57788 GCA_036785485.1 Physcomitrellopsis africana
TTTGCACCCCACAACTCTCTTTTCACTTGTGGATATGCCCTCTGGCGCTTTGTCAAGATTCTTACTCCATATCTAATAGCAAATCGATTCCTGCTGACATCTTCTTGACCAACAACCCAACCTATGGCAATAGGGCTAGTATCCACTGTTACTATCACAGGCTTATCATTCTCACAATTTACTTGTCTTAGAGCTGGTGGAGATCTTAAAATCTTTTTTAAATCTTCCATAGCTTTATCTTGTTCCATTCCCCAAGTAAACTTATTTCTTTTTCTTAAAAGTTTGTATAAAGGCTCCGCTACATGAGCAAAATGAGGTATCCAAATTTGATAGAAAACACATGCTCCAAGAAATCTTCTCACCTCAGTGATATTGTTGCAGGCTTTCATTTGTGAAATAATATCTACCTTATCTGGATTTGGCTTTCTTCCATAGCTTCCACTCAAATGGCCTACAACTATAATTTCTTCAACTCCAAATTTGGATTTGTCAATGGATAGAGTTAAGTTCACCTCCTCCAATCTTTTCAAAATCTTCTCTACATCCTTAATATGTTGTTTTACAAATGTTCTGCAGCCATCCGCTTCCACAGTCACATCTTATATTTCTTCTCTGCAACCTTTGATTGGAATATTGTCCACAAATGGTATAGTCTTTTCTGGTACAAAATCTTCTAGAATTCGATTCATTGCATTCTGCATATGTGCCACTGAGTTGGTGGCACCTTGAGGTAATGTACACATTCGAACCAAACCTAAAGGAGTCTTCTTTGTGGTTAAATCCCTGCTCTCTGTTGCCAATTGAAACTGATCATAGCCTGAATACAAATCTCCAATTGAATAAATGGCATGGCCTGCAAAAGCCTCAGCCACCTCATCCACAATTGGACTGGAACCTTTATTTCTAATAGTAACTCGGTTAGCGGATTGCATATCTTGAATAAACCTTAATGCTCCTGTTTTCTTTGGCACCGTGAACCAATGATTGGAATATGGTCCCATAGAAGGTTCAAAGATTTCCATTTCCATTTTTTCCTTGAGCAACTCAATTAATTTTGAGAGTTGAGCTCTTGGAACTGGAATAGGTTTTAAGTCCCATGGTATATGTGGAACTGTAAAGATCACCATTGGTGCCACTATGTTTGGATGGACACATCTATTTCATTAGATTTTGATGCAAATGACTTTCCGTGTTTAGAAAGCATATTCAAAAAAAGGTTTCTTTCAAGATCAGTCAAGAACTCACCCCCTCCAATCTTCAACTTCTTGAGTGTTTCTTCTGTAAACCGATGTCCAATCCCCTCTAGATTCCTTAGCCTTGGTTCCATTTCAGCTTGTTTTACATGATCTTTGGAATCTTCACGCAATTGTATTGCCACAGGCTTAATTTTCTTTGCCATTGATTTGTACTTTGTATTCACTTGTGCTTCAATTCCAAATATGCAATTGTTAGCTTCTTTAGTAGGATTTTTAACAAATTATATTATTTCTTCATAAAGAGCTTGATCATGATCTTCCACCACAATATCATTATTGTTTCTTGTATCCATTCCTTCATTTAAACCTTTTAACTGTTGCAGAACATTTCCTACAAACCCTGTTTTTTCCACCATCCCTGAAATAGCTTCATCTTCCAAAAGCACTCCTTTCATCTTAAAATTGTTTTCAATTTTTCTTAATTTAGTTCTATATTTAGAGTCTAATATATCAATACCTTGAAAACTTGAAATACCACATTTAGTCAAATCCAAAATTCCACAGTCATTCTTCTGTACATTGGAGAATGTAGTTGTAAATAAAATATTTGCACCCGTAGATCCCCATGCTCCACGTGTGCTCTTTTGTTGCAAGATTCACTTGTTCTTCAATCTCACAATCATCTTCAACTCCTGATTTCTTAATTCCTTCATTTTTGATAGCAATCTTTTCTAGTAATGTTTGAATTTTAGAAGAAAATATATTTAGAACCTCCATTTCTAAATCTTCATCCAAATCATCATCCAGGCTTTGTTCTTGGAAATCATAAGTATCATTTGTAAGTTCTTCATTGCAACCTTCTTTGGACCCAGAATCACATATTGTGGAGAATGCATGAGCAATCTCATCACCTTCTTCTTCAGTTATGCAAGTATCAATTGCACTAGCCATGACTGTTTTGGTTGTCATTTGATGTATTTTTTTTTATTACGTCGATTATGAGTTCATAAAAATCTTTTTTTGCTAATCCCAAGGCTTCTCTCAATGTGAATTCAATCTTAGCATCAAGAATTTTCTCTTCCAAAATTCCTTTCATATCTATTGATGTTTCTATATCAGAACAAAGTTTATAAGTAGGGCCTTTAACCTTACCTCGTCCCGCTTCTTCTTTTTCCTTTCCCTTGCTTGCTCCCATTCTCTCCTCCCATTTGTCCTTAGGCAACAATGTATCTTTTGGGTTTGAAGTTGAAGGTGTAGACCCTGATGGATGGTTGGTACCTTGAACAAAATCCTCCTTTTTTTTTTCACCTTTATTACTTTTACGAATCTGCCTTGTATTTATAAGCTCTCCTTCTTTTTCTTCTTCTGCATTTCTTCCTCTCTTCACCTCTACCCGAACATCTTGGTTGCCATCCTTCTCTTTATTTCTATCCAAAAAAGCTTTGATGTTTGTAGTGTCAACAGGATCATCCCATCTAGTTCTTTGTCTGATAGCTTAGGCCCCTCGTATCATAGCCTCACGTGTTACATGAAATGGAATTTCAATATTATTTTGCCATACAACAATTTGATAAGAATTGACATTGCTTGAATCTTGAGATTTAGCTCTTTTTATCCAATCCTCCATCACCTTCTTCATTCCTCCTTTACCAAAATTAGTATCCAATGGAGAATCTGTAGCTACATCCCTATTTCTTCTTTCTTTGAAATTGATTTTTCCATCTTTTAAAGCTCCGGCATACTCTGTGCAATTATTCCGGCTATGATTAGTGTCATCACACCAAATGCACCTCATTATATAATTTTTTTTTCCTTCTGGTGGCTGTGAAGAACCACTGCTTTGACCCTTCTTCAACTCACTCATTTCCACCTTTAATTCCTTTATACCTTTGATTAATTCCTCAAGAGTACCTTCATCTATTGTTTTGCTCTTTCCAACAACTGTAGATGGAGTGGATTGCACCGATGGTGTATTTTGAATTGAAGAAGTGATTGGCTCTTTCGAGATGCCTATTGGAATGGCTTCTGCATATGCTCCCATTCCCTTAGATCTCACCCTTTGTTGTTTGGCTAGTAAAATGATGGATTCCTCCACTCTTCTCTAATCTGTGATGAAGCCACCTTTTGCATCCTTGTTTCCCAAAAGTATAAGCAATCTATCTTCTAAAGCTTCATCAGCAGCTTGTAAAAACAGCTCAACCTTTCGACTATCCAAGAACATTCGATCTGACACAGAAAGTTGACCATATTTCTTTTCAAATGCTCTGAGTAACTCATTTGGTCCCATCATCTTTCCTGGGCGTTGTTCCATCCAATCTAGGAAAAACCGCTTAGTCATCCTGTCAGTGTCTGCATCAAAGATTTCATTTCTCATCCGTTCTTCAAACCTCATCCATGTGATTGCATTAGTAGTTGTTCTTATATGATGTACTCGATCTCAAATCTCTAGTATCACAGCCAAATCAAAAGTCTCTAACATTCTAGCTTATGGAACTTGATGGATCTCCATTTTACATACATAGGCTTTAAGAAATTTAGTGACATCTTTGCCATCAAATCAGCCTATCTTGTCAATGACTCCTCGAAGTGACTTTGTAGCTCCATGTCCATCCAAATTAGATCATTGTTGTTCCACCAACATGGTGACCGCCCTCAGAAGATCCATGGCTCCAACCGTTCCTTGCACTTCTCGTAAATTTATCCCTAAATTTGTATCTTCTATATTTCTTAACCCAACTGATTGCCCCTAAAGCAACTCTCAATGGAAGCACCAATATGTCGTGGCAAAAGTCTGCTTCAGGTAGACGCAAGGTCCCTCTTTACAATCAAGTTGGATCCAATATGTACAAACTTTTTTAAATATTTCTTTTATAGTCACAAAACCATGCGTATAATAAATCAAGAAACTAGAAGCTTGGAAATTTATAAATCAAAATCCAGCCATTTATATAAGTTCAAATTTTGGAAGCATAGAGTTCACTTTTTACTCATCTTTAATCTCGATCTGCAAAAACCTTTCCATTCGGCCACAAGACGCACGCGGTTTTGTGCCCTGGGGTCTGGTTTCGACCCAGGTTCATAACTGGCCCTCTCCGGGTATCAACTCTTGTAATTTTGAGGTAAATTTCTCTAAAACCTACTCTCAACTCCTTATTAAACATACCTATACCAATTATTTTTCTAATCTACTTTGTTTTATAATATTTATGGCTTTACAAAGTAAGCAGAAATCCTTTTTATAAAAGGCAGCATTAGCACCTTTTAATTTTTACTACCTCCTTGTCTAATATCTATTTTTATAAGATAATTTTTTCAAATATTTTCATTTGAGCTCTTCTATAACATAATCACTCCTTTCCTCTTTCACCTAGGGTTGTATTACGACACGACAATGATTCTACGATTTTGGTACATACATACCTAGAGAATTAAATATGCACTCCGATTCTCTAATAAGTGAGGCGTGGCTTGACAGGGATCATCACATTTGGTAGCAATTTCTAGATAGAATCCAATTGGCCGAAGAATTGCAAGATGTAAACATAGGTGATGAAGAGATATTTGGACACTCACTTGATGATAATTGAGAGAGTGATGTCTCCATGGCAAGGAATTTAGACGAGTTGTATGACCATGTATCATAGCTTGTTTATCCAAGAAGTTCAATAAGCATGGTTTCATCTATGGTGGTCTTAATAACCATGTACAATACGCACGGGATAAGCAACGCTTTCACCAATGAAATCTTTCATTACTTATACAAAAGGCTACTGCCAAAAAGAAATTTATTACCTAGTAGTCACTACAAAGCCAAAAAAATGATAGGCACACTTAGGTTGGGGTATAACATAATTGATGCATGTCCACAAGGTTGTGTGTTATTTAGAGGGGATCTTTTGAACTTGGAGAATTGCCCTATTTGTAGAAAAAATAAGTACTTGGCTGGATCCATAACATGCCCTAGTAAAGTGATTTGTCACTTTCCATTGATTCCTAGAATTCTGAAGATGTACAGGTCACTAGCATTATCAAAGTTAATGAAATGGCATTCAGAGAGTGGCGCAGCAACTCCCTTGGAAAAAAACCAACAAATGAAATCTATTATGGATTCTCCAACTTAGAATCACATTTCAAACATCGACACAAACTTCACATCTAAATGGCGCAATATGCACTTGGAACTCTCATTTGACGAAATGAATCCATTCTTAATGAGAAGTTCAGCTCATTTGACATGGCCAATTCTGATTACCATTTACAACTTGCCTCCATGGCTTGTCACAAAGAAGTTTTTCATTTCTTTAGCCATTCTCATTTTTGGTAAGGATTCGCTCCTTGAAAAGAATATTGACGTGTTTCTTGAGCCTTTACTTGAAGAACTGCTCCAATTTTGGGCAAGTGTACCTGCAATTGATGTTGCGCCAAAGAATGAACCAGCACACTTCATGTTACATAGATTATTTTTGTCAACAGTTTCGGATTTTCCAGCATACGGATTCATTTCAGGTCAACAAACAAAGGATTATAGGGCATGTCCGATATGTAGACCTAATATAGTTTCTAAATTAGCACAAGGTCCAAAAAATATAAAAGTTGTGTATGTGGGTTCAAGACGTAGGTTGCACATGCATCATCCTTACCGATAAGACTTGCAGTTTGATAGAGAGGTGGAAATGTGCTCTAGACCGCTAAGACTTGCAGTTTGATAGAGAGGTGGAAATGTGCTCTAGACCGCTAAGACTTATTGGAACTCAAGTGAGGGTGTTTGCAGAGGCGCGTGAGCAATATCTAGCTGATGGAAGGGTTCTAGATGGACCTAATGACCTAATGAAGGTGTACAATGTTGTATGATGTGGTCTTCTATTTGGGAATACACTGGGTACCTGGCTATGGAGAGTTTATTTGAAACTTGATGGCAAAAATCCAACAAGTGATTTGTCTTTAATAAAAAGTACAATAAATACAACAATCTCACAAAAGAGAAGTTATATGTATAAACCCTCTTGTATTCAAGTAAGTTTGTACAAAAAAGATTCAAATTTCCACAAAAACCCTTCAAAACTTTATTCACCTGCAAGGACTTATTTCTTGCTAAAATTTAGAGTCTAATAACTCTTGATTCAACTATTCAATTTCTATAAAATTTAGTTTAAAGTACAGATGATACTCTTAAGTTTTACTACAAGAAAGAATCAATTATAAATTTGTTTTTGATTGTCTAATATCTCAAAATCCCTAACAAGTGCTTAAAACCCTAGCTCAAGGACACATGAGCACTATTTTCCTTATATCTCACAAATCCAAAATTCTAATGCCATAAAATTTTTGCACATAGTCTTGTGACATAAACATATATACTCCTAGAAATTTTGAGCCAAATATCTATGAAATTGCGTAAGATATAGCTCAAAATGTAACAACTATATAAGCGGGTCACTTACTGCCCTTAAGTTTGTAAGCACTGACTTCAACTCCCAATATCTCCTTCACCCTAGCTTGGATTTTATCAAAATATATGTGAAAAGTGTAGCCGTAAAAGTGCTCTCTCCAATCCTAGTTGCTGATCTTTGATTGCTCTTTGTATGCGCGAGTTATACCCAAAAGAGTGACAATAGGTCCAAAATTGACACCTTAACTTTGAGCGCCTATAACTTCTTCATAAAAAGTACAAATCATACAAAATTTGCACCTAAATCAGATCGAAAAACCTAAGCCTTATGATTCTAGCCTCTGATGTTTGACTCCTCTCGAAAAAAAAACTCTAACTCCTAATAAACCCTCAGGCAGCCTCCTTGAAGCCCATTGGGCATGATTTTTGGCCAATTAGAATAGAGATTTCTATCATCCACCTCTATTCATCCAAATGGATGGCCAAACTACCCTTTTTACACTAAAAACCCTTTTCTAATCCTTCTTCTTATAAGATTTACATACTTTGTACTTTAAGTGCCAAATAAAAGAAGTAAATAAGATCTTAAGGATCACCAATGTCTAACAAAGGTGACTTAAGATATATATAAGTTACTATCAATATAAAATTAACTTCAAAAGTCACTACTAAAAGAAAACAAGATTGTATAAACCTTAATAATAATCTTTTTAATAGATCCCTTCTAAACTAACAACCTAACCACATCCTATAACCAATAAAAGTCCATTGATATGGCTCTCATTTAGCTATGTAGTAAATTATACATTAAATATACATGTATAATTTTTTCACATAGTAGTCAAACCACAATACAACAATGGTGTGAAGCAAAAGTTGGCATTCTTTCGACTATCATACTAGGAGGTACACATTAGCTATTTAGCTTTTATATTATTACTTTTTTTTTTTTGTTTAGTCTACTATAACTTTGTAATTTTGCTAGAAGAGAAGAGCGTCACCAGTAATAACCAAGGTGACATACAAATGTGTTAAAATGTGTTAAATTGTGTTAAATCAAAAAAATTTGGAACAAGATTTAACTCTAAAGCTAATTTAACACTAAAGCTTGCACCGGAAGTGGCCCACGGTAAACACAACACTGATTAACACACCATTTAACAAATTCTAACAGATTTTAATGCTTATTAACAATTTCTAACATGATTTAAGAAGTGGCTGTTAAATTTTAATGATTTTGTGTTACATTATAATGCTATTGTGTTAAATTATAATGTTGTGTTAAATTATAACACAGTTGTGTTAAATTATAACGCTATTGTATTAAATTGACATAATACTGTTGTGTTAAATTATAATGCTGTTGTGTTAAATTGACATATACTGTTGTGTTAAATTTTAATACTTTTGTATTAAATTTTAACGCTTTCACGTTAACTTGGACATTATAATGGCTTGGTTTCCTAGAATTTTGGTGATATCACAATTTCTAATAGAGTTTAATTTGTGACCAAACATAGGTGAGATTGGTGATTACCTTTTCTGCAAAAGATGATTTAATGATTATAAGCATGGTTTAAGAATTTTGTTTAGTAAATGCAGGCATTGATCATTAAGCACACATTGGATGTGATGCACTGTGAAAAAAATCTATGTGAAAATATTATCAATATTCTTTGTGGAGTGACTGACTACCCACGTGCGCGTCTGGACTTCATGGACCTGAGAATTCGGCCAGAGTTGTGGCTTCAATCAGATCCTTGTGATGCATCAAAGATAGTGATGCCTCTAACAACCTACACATTGTCGTGAAGTAAATACATCCATATATAAAAACCTAACTTAACTATCTTTTCTTCAAAATTTTATTAAGTTCTTTCTTTCTTCTTATCAATCTAAGTTTTTATATAGTTTAGAAAAAAAAAAAAAATTTCTTTGGTTAAAATTTTATCTTATCTTTAATCTTAACTTTAACTTTGATCTAGCCTTGAAACTTTCTTTTATTTCTTTTATCTTTTTTCCAATCTTAGATTTTAGTAGATTCAGGGTTATATTTGTAGATATAAGAAGTTTTGACTTTGAGGTTGAATTAAGGATTTACCAAGGTTAAATAGTAGATTTGGATGTCAATAGTCGGCTACCATTAATAGTGCTGACTTGGAGGATTAGATTTGGGGTTTTTATAACTTTAAACTATTAATTGTTGACTTGGACTTTGAAGACTTTGGCTGCGACTTTTTTGATGAGCTCGGAGGAGAAGAAGACGGGGTTTTTTGGCAAAGGCAGAGAGGTATTCAGAGAGAGTCTTCTTGGCATGAGTTTAGGTGGTAGAAACGCAGGATTCGGAGCTTAGATGAGAGAGATATGCTTGTTTGAACTTAGACTACTAATATGACACCTACTGTCACTTTTCAGGGTATATTAGAAGTTTTAAGATACTAGCAAGAAATCAAAAAGTTGGGTTAGAAATTAGACTTCAAGCTACACATTTTACGTCCAAGAATTGATAGAAATGAGTTTAGAATGAGTGAGATATGGCTAGTTAAACCCAGCAAACTAAACTGGGTTTTTGAAGAAGTTAGATAAATAGAAGGATTTGCTTTAAGCTAGAACTTGAGTTTCAAGATGAATTTGAAGCTCATTTTTGGTTTACATATTACTTATACTACAAAGAGTCTATGTTTAAATTCTCATATCAATTGAGACTTTGATTAGGGAGTAATGGCAAATTTGTTCTCAGATATCTAGGGTTTTGACTTTTAAAAGTATCTACCAAGGATTTGATGATATCTAACGATCGGCAATGAATTCATAGCTCAAAATTTATGTGATAAAGATCAAAGGTATGAGTTATGTTTTCACAAATTTTGAGCTTATTCGAATAGCTGGATCTTCAATTATGAATTTTCAAGTTTTGGGTTGAGATTTGACTTCTAAAAGTATCTGCCAAGGATTTGGTGATATCTAATGATCAACAATGAATTCACGGCTCAAAATTTATGTGACAAAGATCAAAGGTATGAGATATGTTTTCCCAAATTTTGAGCTTATTTGAATAGTTGGATCTTAAATTATGAATTTTCAAGTTTCTGGTTTGGTTTTACTTATATAATTACTTGCTAATATTTTGATGATATTTGGTGATCGGTAATGAATTCACGGTTGAGAATTTTTGTGAAGATGACTAAAGAAGTGAACTCTATGCTTCCAAAATTTGAACTTATATAAATGGCTGGATTTTGATTTATAAATTTTCAAGCTTCTAGTTTGTTGATTTATTATACGCATGGTTTTGTGACTATAAAAGAAAAATTTAAAAAAGTTTGTGCATATTGGATCCAACTTGATTGTAAAGAGGGACCTTGCGTCTACCTGAAGCGGACTTTTACCACGACATATTGGTACTTCCATTGAGAGCTGCTTTAGAGGCAATCAGTTGGGTTAAGAATCATGGAAGATACGAATTCAGGGACAAATTTACGAGAAGGATAAGGAACGGTTGGAGCCATGGATCTTCTGAGGGCGGTCACCATGTTGGTGGAACAACAACGATCTAATTCGGATGGACATAGAGCTACAAAGGCACTTCTAGGAGTCATTGACAAAATAGGCTGGTTTGATGGCAAAGATGTCACTAAATTTCTTAAAGCCTATGTTTGTGAAATGGAGATCCATCAAGTTCCATAAGCTAGAATGTTAGAGACTTTTGATTTGGCTGTGGTACAGAGATTTGAGATCGAGTACATCATATAAGAACAACTGCTAATGCAATCACATGGAGTGAGGTTTGAAGAACGGATGAGAAATGAGTTTTTTGATGAAGACACTGAGAGGATGACTAAGCGGTTTTTCCTAGATTGGATGGAACAACGCCCAGGAAAGATGATGGGACCAAATGAGTTACTCAGAGCATTTGAAAAGAAATATGGTCAACTTTCTGTGTCAGATCGAATGTTTTTGGATGGTCGAAAGGTTGAGCTATTTTTACAAGCAGCTGATGAAGCTTTAGAAGATAGATTGCTTATACTTTTGGGAGACAAGGATGCAGAAGGTGGCTTCACCACAGATTGGAGAAGAGTGGAGGAATCCATCATTTTACTAGCCAAACAACAAAGGGTGAGATCTAGGGGAATGGGGGCATATGCAGAAGCCATTCCAATAGGCATCTCGAAAGAGCCAATCACTTCTTCAATTCAAAATACACCATCGGTGCAATCCACTCCATCTACAGTTGTTGGAAAGAGCAAAACAATAGATGAAGGTACTCTTGAGGAATTAATCAAAGGTATAAAGGAATTAAGGGTGGAAATGAGTGAGTTGAAGAAGGGTCAAAGCAGTGGTTCTTCACAGCCACCAGAAGGAAAAAAAAATTATATAATGAGGTGCATTTGGTGTGATGACACTAATCATAGCCGGAATAATTGCACAGAGTATGCCGGAGCTTTAAAGGATGGAAAAATCATTTTCAAAGAAAGAAGAATTAGGGATGCAGCTACAGATTCTCCATTGGATACTAATTTTGGTAAAGGAGGAATGAAGAAGGTGATGGAGGATTGGATAAAAAGAGCTAAATCCCAAGATTCAAGCAATGTCAATTCTTATCAAATTGTTGCATGGCAAAATAATATTGAAATTCCATTTCATGCAACACGTGAGGCTATGATACGAGGGGCCCAAGCTATCAGACAAAGAACTGGATGGGATGATCCTGTTGATACTACAAGCATCAAAGCTTTTCTGGATAGAAATAAAGAAAAGGATGGCAACCAAGATGTTTGGGTAGAGGTGAAGAGAAGAAGAAATGCAGAAGAAGAAAAAGAAGGAGAGCTTATAAATAAAAGGCAAACTTGCAAAAGTAATAAAGGTGAGAAAAAAAAGGAGGATTTTGTTCAAGGTACCAACCATCCATCAGGGTCTACACCTTCAACTTCAAACCCAAAAAATACATTGTTCCCTAAGGATAAATGGGAAGAGAGAATGGGAGTAAGTAAGAGAAAAGAAAAAGAAGAAGCGGGACGAGGTAAGGTTAAAGGCCCTACTTATAAACCTTGTTCTCATATAGAAACATCAATAGATATGAAAGGAATTTTGGAAGAGAAAATTCTTGATGCTAAGATTGAATTCACATTAAGAGAAGCCTTAGGAATAGCAAAGAAAGATTTTCATGAACTCATAATCGACGTAATAAAAAGAAAACGTCAAATGACAACCAAAACAGTTATGGCTAGTGCAATTGATACTTGCATAACTGAAGAAGAAGGTGATGAGATTGCTCATGTATTCTCCACAATATGTGATTCTGGGTCCAAAGAAGGTTGCAATGAAGAACTTACAAATGATACTTATGATTTCCAAGAACAAAGCCTGGATGATGATTTGGATGAAGATTTAGAAATGGAGGTACTAAGTATATTTTCTCCTAAAATTCAAACATTACTAGAAAAGATTGCTATCAAAAATGAAGGAATTAAGAAATCAGGAGTTGAAGATGATTGTAAGATTGAAGAACAAATTAATCTTGCAACAAAAGAAATAAAAGTAAGAGAGAAAGATGAGGCAAGAGTGCACGCATGTTTATCGGCTGCAGATGAGGAAAGTGTGAGTAAAAAAAGAACAATGTATGCTCATCCATATTGGGCAAGGGCTACAACAGAAACCCAAGTTAAACTTGGAAATTTAGAAGAAGCAATACATGCTCTTGTGGATCATGGATCTGAAATTAATATAATATCAAAGGTCGTTTATGAAAAAGGAAAATGGCCTATAGATACCAACCATGGATGGGTATTGAGAGCGGCAAACAACGAAAGAGGGGGTCTTTATGGTGCATGCCCAGCAGTTAAAACAAAAATTGGAAATGTGGAGGTGGATCAGAATTTCTTTGTGCAAGTCCGAAGTACGTATCCAATTATACTTGGGCAACCATATATTACAGCTTCAAGAATGGAAACTAAGGTATTAGATGATGGATCACATTATGCTAGAATTCGGAGTTGTGATGGAAGAAATTCAGTGCAATTTCTCACAGTAAAGCCAGAGCATGAAAGACATCGAGATCAACTGCAAGAAGTACCTCTAGACACTGAAGAGACTTTCCAGGATTTCTAAAGAGCACACGTGGAGCATGGGGATCTACGGGTGCAAGTATTTTATTTACTACTACATTCTTTAATGTACAGAAGAATGACTGTGGAATTTTGGATTTGACTAAATGTGGTATTTCAAGTTTTTAAGGTATTGATATATTAGACTCTAAATATAGAGCTAAATTAAGAAAAATTGAAAAAAATCTAAAGATGAAAGGAGTGCTTTTGGAAGATGAAGCTATTTCAGGGATGGTGGAAGAAACAGGATTTGTAGGAAATGTTCTGCAACAGTTAAAAGGTTTAAATGAAGGAATGGATATAAAAAACAATAATGATATTGTGGTGGAAATTCATGATCAAGCTCTTTATGAAGAAATAAAACAATTTGTTAAAAATCCTACTAAAGAAGCTAACAATTGCATATTTGGAATTGAAGCACAAGTGAATACAAAGTACAAATCAATGGCAAAGAAAATTAAGCCTGTGGCAATACAATTGCCTGAAGATTCCAAAGATCATGTAAAACAAGCTGAAATGGAACCAAGGCTAAGGAATCTAGAGGGGATTGGACATCGGTTTACGGAAGAAACACTCAAGAAGTTGAAGATTGGAGGGGGTGAGTTCTTGACTGATCTTGAAAGAAACCTTTTTTTGAATATGCTTTCTAAACATGGAAAGTCATTTGCATCAAAATCTAATGAAATAGGATGTGTCCATCCAAACATAGTGGCACCAATGGTGATCTTTACAGTTCCACATATACCATGGGATTTAAAACCTATTCCAGTTCCAAGAGCTCAACTCTCAAAATTAATTGAGTTGCTCAAGGAAAAAATGGAAATGGAAATCTTTGAACCTTCTATGGGACCATATTCCAATCATTGGTTCACGGTGCCAAAGAAAACAGGAGCATTAAGGTTTATTCAAGATATGCAACCCGCTAACCGAGTTACTATTAGAAATAAAGGTTCCAGTCCAATTGTGGATGAGGTGGCTAAGGCTTTTGCAGGCCATGCCATTTATTCAATTGGAGATTTGTATTCAGGCTATGATCAGTTTCAATTGGCAACAGAGAGCAGGGATTTAACCACAATGAAGACTCTTTTAGGTTTGGTTCGAATGTGTACATTACCTCAAGGTGCCACCAACTCAGTGGCACATATGCAGAATGCAATGAATCGAATTCTAAAAGATTTTGTACCAGAAAAGACTATACCATTTGTAGACGATATTCCAATCCAAGGTTGTAGATAAGAAATAAAAGATGTGACATTGGAAGCAGATGGCTGCAAAATATTTGTAAAACAACATATTAAGGATGTAGAGAGGATTTTGAAAAGATTGGAGGAGGTGAACTTAACTCTATTTATTGATAAATCCAAATTTGGAATTGAAGAAATTGTAGTTGTAGGCCATTTGTGTGGAAGCTATGGAAGAAAGCCAAATCCAGATAAGGTAGATGTTATTTCACAAATGAAAGCCTGCAACAATATCATTGAGGTGAGAAGATTTCTTGGAGCATGTGTTTTCTATCAAATTTGGATACCTCATTTTTGCTCATATAGCGGAGCCTTTATACAAACTTTTTAAGAAAGGGAAATAAGTTTACTTGGGGCATGGAGCAAGATAAAGCTATGGAAGATTTAAAAAAGATTTTAAGATCTCCACCAGCTCTAAGACAAGTGAATTATGAGAATGATAAGCCTGTGATAGTAACAGTGGATACTAGCCCTATTGCCATAGGTTAGATTGTTGGACAAGAAGATGTCAGCAGGAATCGATTTGCTATTAGATATGGAGCAAGAATCTTGACAGAGCGCCAGAGGGCATATCCACAAGTGAAAAGAGAGTTGTGGGGTGCAATTACAGCATTGAAAGCAGAAAGAAATTATTTAATTGGAGCAAATGTGCTATTAGAGACTGATTGTTTACCTTTGCTCGGTATGATATCGAACATGATATCTAACTTATTTGACTAATCTTGCAAGTTAGAAAATTGCAAGATTAGTCAAATAAGTTTTTTAAAGAAATCACGCAATATTCATATGGATATTTTCTACGGGATGGGCTTCTTTGAAAAAAACCAAAATGAAAGGATAGAATGCCATTGCGGGTAGTTGGAAATGCATGCACCAAAGTTCAAGTTTTAAAGGAATTTCATGATTCACATTGGGTTGGGCATCGAAGAGTTTGGGCTACATATACAAAGATTAAGGAACGGTACTGGTGGAAGGGTCTTTATAAAGATGTAGAGAATTTTGTGGGATCGTGCTTTGAATGCCAACTTCAATCCAAAATTAGATATCGTGATGAACTTCACTCAACTTACGCTCTTTCCATTCACTTCCAATGGGTAATTGATTTGGTAGTTATGCCAGTTGGATTATGGAATATGAAATATTTAGTTCTGGCACGAGAAGAGTTATCAAACTATGTTGAAGGCAGAGCTTTAAGAACCAAATAAACAGCTGGAATATGTCGATTTATCCTTGAAGATATTTTTAGTCGCTATGGATGTATTGGAGGAATGAGGGCTGACAGAGGAGAATTAGATGCTGCTGAAGCTAGAAGTTTTTTTGAAAGATATGGAGTGAAGCTAAAATTAACCACTGCATATAATCCAGAAGCAAATGGAAAGAGTGAAAGAGGCCACCCACCAATCATACATGCATTAGTTAAAGCTTGTAAAGGCAATTCAAAGGAATGGCCAAGGCTACTACCATTTGCTTTATGGGCCGATAGAACCACCCATAGTACGGTAACGGGATATATGCCAGTTGAATTAATGTTGGGTCAAAAGCCCATTATGCCAGCAGAAGAATCTATGCCTACGTGGTTATTTTTATCTTGGAAGATGGCATATCTCGTGAAAGACTTTTGGAACTCCGGATCCAACAAATTGAGAGACTATCAGAAGACCACCAATTGGCACTAGATAGGTTGAAAGCAGCAAGATTGGAAAACAAAACACGATTTGATCAAACTCATCGATTGCGTTTGAAACCAATCTTGGAAGGTGATTGGGTAGTGGTTTATGACAATACTTTGGACCACCAACATAGTACGCAAAGAAAATTTTCTCGGAGATGGTTTGGACCATATATTGTTGTAATTGCTCATGACAATGGAACTTACTCACTTCGAGAATTAGATGGAACATCTATCCGAATTTCGATAGCAGGAAAATGAGTGAAAGCTTTCCGAAGAAGAAATAATAATTGTCTACCTGAAGACTTTGAAATGTACGTGTCTGACGAACAATGGAACCAAGAAGATAAAGAAATTCAAGATGAAGACGAATAGGATGAAGGGTGAATGGTGGCACATGCCGGAGGATGTGCAGGTCTGGAGGGGGTGGATGTCGTGAAGTAAATACATCCATATATAGAAACCTAATTTAACTATCTTTTCTTCAAAATTTTATTAAGTTCTTTCTTTCTTCTTACCAATCTAAGTTTTTATATAGTTTAGGAAAAATTTCTCACTTTCTTTCTTTTTCTTTGGTTAAATTTTTACCTTATCTTTAATCTTAACTTTAACTTTGATCTAGCCTTGAAACTTTCTTTTATTTCTTTTATCTTTTTTCCAATCTTAGATTTTAGTAGATTCAGGATTATATTTGTAGATATAAGGAGTTTTGACTTTGAGGTTGAATTTAGGATTTTACCAAGGATAAATAATAGATTTGGATGTCAATAGTCGGCTACCATTAATAGTGCTGACTTGGAGGATTAGATTTGGGGTTTTTATAACTTTAAACTATTAATTGTTGACTTGGACTTTGAAGACCTTGGCTGCGACTTCTTTGACGAGCTCGGAGGAGAAGAAGACGGGGTTTTTTGGCAAATGCAGAGAGGTATTCAGAGAGAGCTTCTTCTTGGCATGAGTTTAGGTGGTAGAAACGCAGGATTCGGAGCTTAGATGAGAGAGATATGCTTGTTTGAACTTAGACTACTAATATGACACCTACTGTCACTTTTCAGGGTATATTAGAAGTTTTAAGATACTAGCAAGAAATTGGAAAGTTGGATTAGAAATTAGACTTCAAGCTACACATTTTACGTCCAAGAATTGATAGAAATGAGTTTAGAATGAGTGAGATATGGCTAGTTAAACCCAGCAAACTAAACTGGGATTTTGAAGAAGTTAGATAAATAGAAGGATTTGCTTTAAGCTAGAACTTGAGTTTCAAGATGAATTTGAAGTTTGTTTTTTGTGTACATATTACTTATACTATAAAGAGTTTATGTCTAAAATCTCATATCAATTGAGACTTTGATTAGGGAGTAATGGCAAATTTGTTCTCAGGTGTCTAGGGTTTTGACTTTTAAAAGTATCTGCCAAAGGATTTGGTGATATCTAACGATCAGCAATAAATTCATAGCTCAAAATTTATGTGATGAGGATCAAAGGTATGAGTTATGTTTTCTCAAACTTTAAGCTTATTTGACAGTTGGATCTTAAATTATGAATTTTCAAGTTTCGGGTTGAGATTTGACTTCTAAAAGTATCTGCCAAGGATTTGGTGTTATCTAACGATGAGCAATGATTTCATGGCTCAAAAATTATGTGACAATAGTCAAAGGTATGAGATATGTTTTCCCAAATTTTGAGCTTATTTGAACAATTGGATCTTAAATTATGAATTTTCAAGTTTCAGATTGAGATTTGACTTCTAAAAGTATTTGCCAAGGATTTGGTGATATCTAATGATCAACAATGAATTCACGGCTCAAAAATTATGTGACAATAGTCAAAGGTATGACATATGTTTTTCCAAATTTTGAACTTATTTGAATAATTGGATACTAAATTATGAATTTTCAAGTTTCTAGTTTGATTTTACTTATATAATTACTTGCTAATAATTTGATGATATCTAGTGATTGGTAATGAATTCACGGTTGAGAATTTTTGTAAAGATGACTAAAGAAGTGAACTCTATGCTTCCAAATTTTGAACTTATATAAATTGTTGGATTTTGATTTATAAATTTCCAAGCTTCTAGTTTCTTGATTTATTATACGCATGGTTTTGTGACTATAAAAGAAAAATTTAAAAAAGTTTGTACATATTGGATCCAACTTGATTGTAAAGAGGGACCTTGCGTCTACCTGAAGCGGACTTTTGCCACGACAGTGCGGCTCGAAAAAAAGGGCTTTAGAGACAATGCTCCAAGTTAGAGTATTCGTAGACTCTTAGAACAGGACGTGGATAAGGACTTAAGTCACACTTTGGAACATCATAGCCAGCGCCCACTCCAAGGAGAGACAAAGAGAAATGCAAAGTCCCTTGTGTTATCAGCCACCTTGCGTCATAGCAAAAGATTAAAAAAAATTGCCAACCAATCTAGCTATACATACCCCATTTTTTTGAAGGCAAGCTCCTTTTTTCCACCTTTCCTCTCTATTCCTTGCTTCCAATGCACATGGATCCTATAAATTAATGAAGAAGTACGGCTGCTAAAAATCAATATTCACAAATAGGAGACGGATCTAGCAAAAAATAATAAGCGGCCATTGATTTTCTGACAACCTAGAATACAGCTATAATAGGATTCTAAGCTCCATGCCCACGTTTGGAAGGCTCTTGTTGAATTCTCGTTCAATTGCTTGCTCACACTATAAGATATGTGACTTTGCAGGGTCGTGGAACAACACAAGAATTATTTTGCAAGTGGGTTCTTTTGCCGATCTCAAAGCCGACAAGGAGGAGGCGTAGGAGAATGTCCAAATCAAAAACTAGTTTAGGGGCACAGGGCGCTTGTAAGGGAGGTAGTTGCTGTGAAGCTTTTACACCACACTCAGCTAGAAACTTTATTTCAGTTCATTGGAGGAATTCGAGTCACAATCACACCTTTGCATCACCAACAGATAAATTAAAAAGCCTTGGATAGGCCTGAGGTGGGAAATATAGGAGCAATGGCGCACAAGCATAGAGTTTCATCGAAGCCCCAGCCATTGCAAAGCGCTGCACCGAAGAGCTAGCGACGTCGATTACAGCCTGTAGCAGGTAGAGAGGGAGATGCAACTCATTGCAACGAGGCAAAGAAGGACAAAATTCCTATACGAGGACGTCTCACAATGTTCAACTCAGTGGTCAAAGGAGCATGCACTGTAGTCGTTCTCTGCAAGGCGGAGGTGCTCCTGAAGTCTTTGACGATGCTGGTGGAGGAGGCTCTGACGATGATGGTAGATGAGGCAGCTCCGAGGGTGTGGATGGCACTCATCGTGTTCATGGTCGGAGGTCACTTTTGAGATCGCCGTCACAGATACATTCATGCCACAATAGGGAATGGTCCTTTATAGACAATTTCAACATTGATTTAGAAAAGAAACGAGTGAGGTTAGATTGGAATGGCACATCCTTAGGGACGATGGAATCACATCTAACAAAGGATCTCCATGCCTTTGCGAAACAGCTCGACCCAACATACTCACTTGGGTAGCATGGACAGACATCTACTGCAAAGAAGATTTTACTCCAACAAATTCATCATGAGTATAATTTCTATGGAGTTTGCAATGAGTTGTCGAGGACCTTGTTGAACAATAAGATGTTGGTAGCTGTATCCAAGATCAAGTACCAGCTCAACAAAAAGATTCGCACCGGCTCGCCAAGGCCACCTGATATTAACAAACGCGTTTGGGAGAAGCTGCAAGAATTGTAGAAAGAAATTGATATGGTGATGGTCGTGCATGATTTACGATTTTGTTAATTTTGTGCAAACTTTTAGACAAGATAGCGATTCAGCTCTTGGTTCACATTTTCTTGTGAGGATTGGATACTTTTTGAGAATTAGATTTTTTTTTTTTATAGTTTCAGTCGAATTGACAATGATTAATTTTTTTAGCATGTGAAGGCATGCTCCTATGATTTTCAAGTCTTCTTGAGACCTGGACCGATTCTCTTATCTGTTTTTTCCAATTTGGATTTTTTTGATTTTTTTTTTTTCAATTCTTCTGAGTTGTTTCATTGCCACAAGCTGTATAGTATGTGGCTTTTCTTTGCTGCTGTATACATTGTATCATTTTGCTTGTTGATGTTGTGTCTAATCAGGTTGTTTTTGAAAAAAATTCTATCCCCATTATCTTAGAATCGTTAAAGTTTATGAGTATCTATTAAATCATTATGTTTTAATACACTATTTTAACAGAATTATGAAATTTTAAGTATTTTTAACATGATTTTAATAGTCATGTTAAACAAAACTGTTAAAATTTCATACTTATGTTAAAACAGTGTGTTAAAATTGGCATGTTTTATTATAAATGTTGTATCCATTGCCAGTGAAATTTATCATTCCACTTGTATACAATTAATATTGACGTTGTTCTGATTACTGAATTGCTATGCTGCTATACACAATTTTCTTGTATTTGTAGTGAAAAAATAATTTAAATTGTCAACTCTGGTTGGAAGTTGAAGCTGCTTAGGATTTGGTTTTTTTTAGATGCTATACAATTGTGTTTATCTTGTTGATGTTGTGGCCAGTCTGCTTATATTATTTTACAGGTTACAAAATTATTTTTTCCTCACAAGCTTGGTGGGAGGTTTGATGCTTCTCACATTGCATTTTTTGTAGTCAATTCTGTAGCTTAAATAATGTGCTTCTTACATTTGTTGTTGGCTATAAAAAAAACTTCTTTATCACAAGTCCTTTGCAATTGATATTGATTTTAGAGCATCCGCTTAGGACAGGAGCCAACTGAGTTTGAGATTAGCGAGGAAGTAGCAGCCATAAAGGAATAAGAGCGACATGCCTAATTATTATGAAAGAGAAAACTTGAGCACGAGGAGACTGACAAAAGAGATGAGTGATTGAATAGGCTAGAACAAGCCCAAGAATCGCAACTATGCACATTGGAGGCGATGCAAGCGATGATGAAAGATCTCCACTCAACACGTTTTGGTAGTAGTTCGTTAGCGGGTGGTGGGAGTAAAGTGGTGAATTCTGCTTCAAGAGGCATAGATGTGATTGGAAAGGCTCTAGCATTGGTTTCGGAGGATGAAGTGCCTCAGATGCTAGATGTACCATTGCTACCTGAGGCATCAAAGACTCGTGAAGTGTCTATACTACCTCAGATGCATGTGGCACGTGAGGTGCTCCAACCTCAAAAGAACTTGTCGGTTAATGAGGTGCCTCCGTCACTTCCAACGAGTTCTTTCACCATTGGCAATAGAGTGAATCTGTTAGGATCTCCTACCAATAAGAATCCTTACTTTGTAGTTGTAAGGAGGCAAGTGCAACAAGTCGCAGGAGGGAAAATGCATTGCAAGCCCGTAAATATTGGCAATACCGGTGTGGAAGTCAAGAGTGTAATTCGTGATTTTGAGGTATTGCCATTTCCTCTGGAGCATGACTTGGAGCCAATCAGTAACTTGAAGGATGTTGTGGGGCATTTTCTTATCTGGCCAGAATATTTGATTCGTAAGTATGAGATAAGCATGTGTCTTTTTAACTTACATGTTATATTATTTGATGTTTATTTATGTTATTTTATATTATTTTATATTATGTTATGTTATGTTATATTACATTGTGTTACGTTAAGTTATGTTATTTTATATTATTTTATATATTATATTATATTATATTATTTTATATTATTTTTTTGATGGAAAAGTGTTACAAACTCTATATGTTTATGGTGTGTATTTAATATTGGTGGTTGTGCATGATTAGGATCCTAAATTTATAGCCATTTCTATATCAGAGTAAGATGATGTAGTGGATGAGACTAAAAATCTAGTAAGGCTTCTGCAATATTTACATCTGATTGGTAATTATTAATTTGTACTTCATAGTTTTTTGGAAGGCCTATAGTAGCCCAATTTTTATATAGTATATTATGCAACTTGTCTCATGTTCTTTCTAGGTGTTTTTTTTTTTTTTTATGACAATAATGTGCAACTCGAGAAAAAACAAATTCAAAGAAGGATATAATATCAAATCCACCAAAGATATATATTACAAGTTGTAATTAGTTTTTAGATTTTTATACATGTTAGTAAAGAGAAATAGGCACTTATTACATTTGATAATGGAATATTGGTTCTTATAGCCTAAAAAAAGAAGGTCCAAGTTTCAGAAGGAGAATTAAGTACAAGGGGAGGCTAGACAATTTTTGGAAGAATCGGCGCCACACTAAGAGGTCGAGTATTGTGGGAGACGCACATAGAGTAGATTATATGCATGATACTAGCATATATAGTTATTGGAATTTTTTGTTTACTTAATATTTTTAGTTGTGTTAGAATATTGTATGTGAATATCATACAGATTAGAATTTGCTGCGGACATGGCTGTTACAAAAGCAACAATCGATGTTAAAATAGGTTTTGTCATAAATGCAATTGTTGGCATTAAAGTTGCAAGCTCTTACTAATTTTGATGTTTAAATATTTGATAGTATCTATTAAATAAGTGCATTATAATTTCAAATTCAGTTAGTTATTCTGTTAGAATAATAGTTATTATATATTAAAGTTATATTAAATATAAATAACTTGATTACCATGTTGAAATAATATTTTAACAAGAATCATTATATTTAATACAAATTTTTAACTCAATTTAATACAAATTTTAACATAGTTTAACACAAATCTTTAATACAATTTAACATAAATTTTTAATACAATTTAACACAAATTTTTAACACAATTTAACATAAAATTTTAACATAGTTTAACACAAAATGTTAACACAATTTAATACAAAATTTTAACACAGTTTAACACGTCATCCTTAATCAAATCAACATAAATAATGAGGTGGACATCTGACATGGCCACGTGAATCAAAAGTCAAAGGTGATGTAGAACACTCCACATGAAAGACATATCAATGCGCGTGGACTTCCTTTTCCAGGTCATTTGCCATGCTGGAAAGAGCATGGATGAAAAACATTCTACGTGGATAGTGGAGGATAGAGAGGTTAATATGAAAAAATAGAATTTAACATGTCTGTTAAATAGTTATAACAAAACCATTCAACCCCTCTCAAAGTTGATAACTAAGGTGACCTAATGTTATTTTTTTTGATACTTTAAAATTCCTATTAAATCATGTTAAAAACCGCGTTAAACTCCGTCATTTTTAATGCAACTCTATTCTAGTATATCTATATTAACTAGATAATTATTGGAATAAATCTTATATCTATGACATTATCCTCCCTTCTAGAGATGAATTCTACGAGGAGTGGTGATTGCATGTTGAAGAAGTCCAAAATGTGTTGAATTATATTTGTCAAATATTTTGATCTGTGTTCCTTTTGAAGGTAGTTGATAGGTCCTTTCAGCCATTGATAATATCCTATACCAAAGTAGAAAGATTATTGTGAGGATAGAATTTCATTCCTCAATCCAAATTACAAAATAGCTTCATTTAAGAGTTGCTTATAATTAGTGGTGGGAAGTGAAGGAAGCAAATAGCAAAAAAATAAGAAGAACAACTACAAAATAAATGAAGTAAATGGTATCAAACAAGTACACAATTCAAAATTATATCACGGTCTGTTCATTGTATTTTTATCTAATAAAAAATAAAATTTAATTATTATAAAATTTAAAAAATTCAAGTAGCTTTGAAAAAAAATTTTACATAATTTTTTTTCAAATCTACTTTAATTTTTTCAAAGCTACTTAGTTATTTAATTTAAAAAATAAAATTTAATTATTAAATCAAAGCTAAAAATAAAAAATAAAAGATAAGATGTTTTCTTTTGATGTATTTTTAGATAATATTTTTAGATTCTTCTTCAATATGAGAAGATTTTGGTATCAACTTTTTATGGCCTATATATCTATTGGATGTCAAGATTGGTCTTTTCCTTCACTAACACTAGTTTATTGGAATAGTCTATTTTTTCAACCTAATTCAAATTTGGGATGCTTTAGTAACAACCTCTCTTGTGACCAATACTTCAACTTCCTTTAAATGTTTATTAGATATTAAATTATAAATTCTAATATTTTATTTATTTATTTATTTATTTATTTTTTTGCCTTGGATAAATAGGAATATAAAGATAAGGTGTTTTCTTTTGATGTATGATACAAATCACACTCTATATTCTTTACATCTATTTCTAAAAGTTCTAGTAAAAAAATCTTTTCCGTTCAATATTTGCAACCAAATTGAATTGTTTGGAAAGACTTCTCTAACTATATAAAGGTCCATTCATAAGACATCAAATTTTCCTAAAAAATATAATCTCCTAGCATCTTGTAAAAAAACCAACATGCTAGCTTTAAGAATTCTAATCTTGTGTCGTTTGTTAAAGACAATTTTTTTCTTCTTTATATAACCTTTGTATATTGAGCATTCTGTCTTCTCGCCTCATCTAGACCTCCTAAACATTCTAATCTATCTATCAAAGTATCAAGGGCATAAGAATACAAAGCAAGAGCCTTAAATTAAGATAAGATTTCAAGAAGAAACCAATAAGAACTTGAATTAATCAAATGAGTACATGAACAATACCAAGAAAGGTGAGTTAGAATTCCAAGAGATGCATTGTCGAGACTGAAGAACTCTTCAATCTTAATTCTTATATATACTCTTATCTAAGACGCTTCTTAAGCAGCTTCTATCAAATTAAGAAGCTTCTAGAGTAGCTTCTATAAACTAGGAAGCTTCTTGAGCTCTTTCCATCAACTTGGAAGCTTCTTGAGCTCCTTCTGCTAACTAGGAAGCTTCTCGAGCTACTTTCACCAATTAAAAAGCTTCTCAACTAACTTTCATTAATTCAAAAAGCTTCTAGAATGTTCTAAAAGGTTTTGTGAACCTCTAAAGTATATGTTCTTAATATCACTTCTTTTTTTAGAGACAAGTTTCAAGAGGAGCTCATACCTTTGAAAGAATTTTTATATATGTAAAAAATCAAGGATACACTGTATTAATGAAGCTATATATTCTATTCTCTATTTTTAAAAAATAGGTTCTATTGGTCATTGAAAAAATTGCTTAAGGCCCTGAGCTAATATCTCTATTGTTGAAACATTCCATCCAAAGATCTCATCTTCATTGCGGCCTTTAAAATATCCTCCAAATAAAATCTCAACCTTAAAAGGATTCACCTTTCCAAGCTCAAGTAATATTACTAAAGCTTAAGCATTAGAATCAAGACTTATATGATTGGATCTTACTTCTAATGGCTCCAATTGAGGTCATACTTGGCACTAAAATGTATCATCCTTACTTTGCTTAATTGAAGACTATGAAAATTGCATTGATTTGTTTGAAGCTTGTGTAGAAATAAATCTTCTAAATTTTGTTCTCTCAATATTTAAAGGTTTGACATGGTGACTGACTTGCTTCTATTATTCTATTCTATCTTGGAACAAATGACTATATGTTGATGAAGGCTTTAGTTTAACTCTTCCTTCTCTTATGAGTATTCCTTGAATCCAATCTTCACCAAAAAATTATCATTGAATATGTTTGGATTTGTGAGAATAGAGTCAATGAAATTCATGTACCTTTTGAGGTACATTGGTAAGGTTTGTGGTAGGTTTCCATGTGTATTCATTAATATCATAAGTCCGCCAATAAATAAGATATTCCAATTTGTCCCACCTTTGCTATAAATCAAGTATCTCTTTAACATTATATTCTTCATGGTCTTTGATTTTGATATTAGGGGGCGATTGTTGTAATCTTTTTGAAATATGTCATTTTCTATAAGGTTCTAAAAGAGAGACATGAAAAATTGAATGTACCTTTATAAAAGATGGTAATTCCAAGTGATATGCCATTAGATTAATTTGCTTCTAGATAGAAAATGGTCCTAGTTTCCAATAATAAAACTTATTGCATAGCCACTTGGTCTTGATGTTCCATTGAAAGAACCATACTTTATTTTTAATATAAAAAGCATGCAGTTAATTTTTGAATTTATGTATAAATGCCTTGTAAGCATCTTGAATTGCTTGCAATTAAAGCTTTAAGATTGTTTAGTGTTGCAATAGATACTTTGTAAATCCTTTAGCTATTAGATTGTTATTCTTTGGCATACTCCATGGATCAAGCTTTGGATGATATCTATAGTTGAAATAAAATGGTGTTTGTTGAGTTGAAGCATGAATAATATTATTATATACAAACTTTGCTAATGGTAGATACAAGATCTAATCATCTTATTGATAATTGATGCTACATTATAAATATTGCTTCAAAATTTAGTTAACTCATTTTATTTGGTTGTCAATTTCAAGATGGAAAGTTGAAGAAAGTTTAATATCTACCTTTAATATTTCAAAAAGACATCTCCAAAACTTAGATATGAACTAGGATCCTTGATCAGATGCAATATCATTTGATAGGACATAATATTGCTATATATTGTCAATAAAGAGTCTTGCCAATTCTTCATTAGACATAGTTTTTTTGTAAGGAATGAAATGAATCATCTTTATGAATCAATCAACCACTATAAGGATCCTATCTAATGAATTGGATGGTGGTAGATCCATGATAAAATCCATCGAGATAGAAGACCATAATTGTCTTGAAACAAGCAAGAATTATAAGAATCCACAAAAACGATGTCGAGGATTTTTGGACCTTCAATAGATGTCGCAAGAGAGTACAAAGTTCTTTACCGCCTTCCACTTTTGAAGCCATCAAAAATCTCAAGAAATAAGTACTAAGGTCTTGTTAAATCCAAAGTAACCTGTAGCTAGAAAATCATGGCAAAATTGAAGAATGCGCAATTGTATTGGTTCTTCTAGAATGTTCAAATATTCTTCAAAGTATAGAAGGTCTTCTTCAAGTTTGAACTTGCCAGTATTTTCTTTCAGGTGACGTTTGACATCAAGGGCCAAAGCATCATTAGTGGTTACAATATGCATATCATTGAGAAAGCTGGAATCAATAGATGCCAATGTAATAGTGGCATAAAGACAAATTTGCTCCAATTTCAACAAAGTTGTATATTGTTAATTAAACGTTACCTCTCCTATCCTTGGTACAAGATATGATGTCTTTAATAAAGCATCAAATAATCTTTATTGCTTTTTAGATCAATAAATAATAACAAAGTTAAATCAAGATAGCGACATATTCCATTGAGTTTAGTGGCAATTAAAAATCCAAGTTGATATAAAATATTCTAAGTTCTTATGATTTGTATATACAGTCATACGATGCATTACTCATTTAAGAAAATGATGCTATTCTTGAAAAAAATTCACAATAGCAAAAAGCTCGTTATTGTGGATTTCATAATTAATTTTCATAGCAAAGAATTTTTGAGAATAAAATAAAACAAGATGGAGTTTATTGTCTATATCCATTTGTGAAAGTATGGTCCTTAGTGCAAAATCCAAAGCAATAGTCTCCATATAGAATGCCTTTATAAAGTCTGAATGCACCAAAATTGACATTGTAATAAATGTCATCTTGAAGTCTTGGAATGCCTTTTCTACTTAAGGCCCCCATTCTAACTTATTCTTATATGTCAATTGAGTAAGAAGGGCAATAACTTGAGAGCAATTTTTAATGAAGATCTGATAGAAGTTAGCAAATTTAAGAAAACATTCTACATCTCTCATAGTCTTTAGAATGGCCCATTATATAACTGCCTTTACCTTCTTGGGATCCATCGTCAAATCCTCAATAGATATAATGTATCCCAAAAATTCCATCTTAGATTGATGAAATACGTATTTTTTTGATTTGGCATACAAATATGCATCTTGTAGTTTTTATAATACCAACTTGACATGCCCCTCATGTTCCTCTAAATTTTTTGAGTAGAACAAGATTTCATCAAGATAAATCATCACAAAATTATTTACATACTCTCAAAAGATGTTATTTATTAAATGTTGAAAGATAGCGGGTGTATTTATTAATCCAAAGGACATGACATTATATTCAAAATGTCCAAATCTTTTTCAAAATCTTACTAATTTGTGATTTTTTATAAATTTATTTTATAGGAATTTCTATCAAAAATGTTATTCTTTGCAATCTCCAATCTATAGATGGATTATGCTTTTTTAATCTAGACAATCTTAGAATGATAAGATTTAAAGGAATCCTAATGACATTGAATATAATTTGACTTCTATGATCTTTAAATAATACTTCTATAGGTATGGTTTCATAGGTGATTCTCACGGATATAAGATTTATTCTAATAATTATCTAATTAATATAGATCAATAGAGACAGATAAAATAAGTTAATATCTTATAGAAAAGCTTTCTAGAAGCTTCATAGATGTGGAATCACCTTTTTACATGTTTATAGGTGATTAATAGATTATAAACTTGGGTAACAAGTTAGCCATGTATCGTACATGTTGGTAGCTTGTGGAACAAGCTTACCATATGTCGCACATGTTGGTAGCTTGTAGAACAAGCTTACCATGTGTCACACATATTGGTAGCTTATGGAACAAGCTAAATACGTGGCGTACATGTAAGAAACTTGTCTTACAAGTTTGACATGTGTCTTGCAAATTAGACATGTGTAAGAGGTCTTATAGAATGTCGCCACATAGCTCTTAGATAGATAATGTATATAGAGACAAGAGTGAAGTTTTCTTCACTCTTGTCAACTATTTTCTTGCTTCTAGTCTAGCTCAAGAGTCTTATGTATTTTCTACTCTTTGGCAATAGCCATTCCAATTTCTTCTTGAATATACATATTTCTTTATTTCTATCTTGTTATTTTCTTTTGACATAGTTTTTTACTAATTTACACATCTATTTTATTTCGTGTCCTTGATAGATTGACAAGAGTGAAGTTATAATATCAGATCTTTGTCTTTTTTTGATTAAAAGTGGATTACTCTTTTCTCTTAATAAGACATAAGCATATTAGAAGTTATAGATTATTCACTTCTAAATTGATATTATTTTTAGAATTTTTTCTTTATTCTTAAATATTTTATTTTATAATAAAAGTAAATACTTTTTTTTCTTTTTATTATAGCAGAGCTTGCTGAAATGAAGAATGCAATAGCACAAATGTAAGATCAAATAATAGAATTATTGCTTGTAATGCATCAACTCAATACACCACCACAAAGAACAATAAGATTAGGATGAAGTGAAGATATAGAGATGATTTGAGTTGCTTTAAGTCATACCACTTCACTTACAATTAAACACCATTCAAGCATCAAAGAACCAAAAATTAGTTTGTCGGAGAAGTTTGATGGTACCAGATCTAAGTTTTAAAGATTCATTAATCAAATATAACTGGTGATTGAACTTCAATCTTAAAATTATTCAACCTAAAGATCACAAGTCAGGTTTATTGGAACACTTCTTTCAGGCTTTGTTTTATTGTGGTTTTCATCCTTTCTTGAACAATGTGATCTAATATTGGATAATTTGGAGGTATTTTTAATAAAATTTTGATCTATGTATGGAGAATATGATGCAATTTGTGTCACAACCAATAAGATCCGCATCTTACGACAAGACAATCAATCAATGACATCATATGCTTTACAATTCCAAAAACTAGCAATTGACATCAAGTGGGATGATGCTGCATTTATTAGCCAATTTTTCTATGGATTACAATATAAAGTAAAGAAATTGATACTCAACTTATCCAATCCTCAGACATTGAGTCAAACAATTGATTTTGCTGTGAAGTGTAATAATTGGCTTTTTGAATTTTGATCTGAGAGTCGTACGAGGAGGCTCTAACATCACTATAATATAATGGCAACATCAACGCCTTCTTAATATATACATTCAAAAGTAAAAGACATGCAAATTGATGCAATACATTTTAAACCTCTTAGTCAATAAGAAAAGACTTGTCGTCGTCAAGAAGGATTATATTTATATTATGGAGAATCTAAGCACATTGCCTAGCATTGTCCAAAGAAATGACGCAACTACAAAATGAGAAGTACGGTTATCAAAGAAGATAATATGTTGGAAAACAAGTTTGTCCAGCTATAATAAGGACCGTATAGCTGAAATCTTGTACAACTTCTAGTAAAAGTCCTATCCTCTTTTTAGAACCCTATCTTTGTTTTGTAATAGATGTTTGTTTGGGATCTAAAAATCATAAAGCCTTTGTTTTACTAGATTCAAGAGCCTTAACGTGTTTTTTAGATAAAGAATTTGTTAAAAGTCATAGAATACCTTCAATACAGAAAACTAAACCCATACATATAGAAATCATAGATGGTCGCCTATTATCCTCTAGAAATATTATTCATGAAATCTTTTCTATAAATGTAATAATAGATGGTTATAATAGTTGTATAATCTTTAATATAATTAAATCTCTTTCTAATCTAGTCATTTTAGGTTTATTATGGCTAGAAAAATATAATCTTTGAATAGATTAGATTTCTTATAGACTTGATTTTTGTCAAAGCATTAATAAGAGTCCTATAAATCAAGTAATAAGCCTTAAGTCTAGTATAATAAAATCCATACTTATAAGTGCAAAAGCTTTTATGAATGAAGCAAAAAAAAGATCATCTTTTGTTATTTATGCTACATCAATTTTTAATGGTGGAAAGACTTCAAGTGGCATTCCAAGTCTATATCAAGATTATCAAGATATTTTTGAAAAGAAGAATGTGGATATTCTTCCAAAGCATCGTCCATATAATTATTCAATTGATCTCAAAGAAAGAACTCAGCCTCTATTTGGACCAATCTACAGTTTATCACAAAATAAATTGGCTAAATTCAAAAAAATACATTGATAAGAACTTGGTCAAGAATTTCATACGCTATTCAAAATTTCCAACAAGAGCTCCTAGCTTGTTTGTAAAGAAAAAAGATGGATCACTATGGATGTGTGTAGATTATTGAATGCTCAATAAGCTTACCATTAAGAATAGATATCCTCTATCTTTGATATCTGGACTTCTTGATCAATTGAATCAAGCTAAGATCTATACAAAAATAGATCTAAGAGGAGCATACAACTTGATGCGCATCAAAGAAAGTGATGAATGGAAGACTGTATTTTGAACAAGATATGGACATTTTGAATATAATGTCATACCTTTTAGACTTACAAATACACCAGCTGCTTTTCAACATCTTATGAATGATATTTTTTATGAATTTCTCGATGACTTTATTGTCTGCTATTTGGACGGCATTTTGATCTATTGTAAAAATACAGAAGAACATAAACTTCATGTTTGTTGTATATTACAAAAACTTAGAGATATCAAGCTATATGCCAAGATGAAAAAGTGTGTATTTTATACTATTTAAGTTGACTTCTTAGGATACATCATTTCAGATGATGGTCTCAAAATAGATCTTGAGAAAGTCCAGACAATCATGGATTGAAAGATTCTAAAAACAGTAAAGATTATGCAATGCTTTTTGGAATTTGTCAATTACTATTGAATCTTTATCAAAAACTTTTTTCAAATTGTAGTTCCACTTACACGTTTAACTTGTAAGGACAAACTCAAGTGGAATAAGTAAGCAGAAGCATCATTTGAAGCTTTGAAGATAGCTTTTATTTTTATACTAATCTTGTATTGCATCGACTTTTTTAAGGCATTTTTTACAGAAACAGATGCATCAGACTTTGCTTTGGACACAATATTGTTACAAATGGGAATAGATGACAAACTCCATCTAGTAGCTTTTCATTCCAAAAAATTTTTATTAGTGAAAATCAACTATAAAATCTATGATAAAGAACTTGCAATTGTAGATTCTTTTCAAAAATGGCATCACTATTTGGAAGGCACTTCTAATATAGTCACCATGTATACAATGTCGTGTGGCTTGATCTTCTATCTAAAAATATACTAGATACCTGGCTATGCAAAATTAACTTGAAACGTATTGATAAGAGTCTAATAAGTGATTTGTTCTTAATAAAAATAAAAAATAATACAAAGATATTACAAAAGATAATTTTTATTAATAAAATCTTTTATATTTAAATAGATTTATATAAAAAAATTCAAATTGCCACAAAACCTTTCAAAACCTTATTATTCCGCAAGGACTTATTTCTTTTCAAATTTTAGAATTTAATACTTCTTGATTCAACTATTTTGTTTCTATAAAATTTTTTACATAATGTAGATAATGCACTTAAGTTTCATCACAAGAAAGAATCAACCATAAATTTGCTTTTGATTGTCCGATATCTTAAAAATCCTAGCAGGTGCTTAAAACCCTAGCTCAGAGACACCCGAGCACTATTTTCCTCACATCTCACAAATCCAAAAATTTAATATCATAAATTTTTTTATGTAGTCTCGTAACATAAATATATATACTTTTAAAATTTTTGAGCCAAAAATCTATCAAATTGTCTAAGATATAGCTCAAAACATAACCACTAGTTGAGTAAGGTCACTTATTGCCCTTGGCTTACAAACACTGACTTCAACTCCCAATATCTCTTTTATCATAGCTTAGATTTCATCAAGCTATACACAAAAAGTTTAGCCAAAATAGTGTTTTTTCCAACTCCAGTTGTTGATCGTCTATTGCTATCTATATGCATGGATAATATCCAAAAGAGTAATAGTAGATATAATTTTGACACCTTAACTTTGAGCGCCTATATTTCTTTCATAAAAAATCCAAATCATACAAGATTTGAATCAAAATCATATTCAAAAATCCAAAATTGCTAATCTTAGCTTTTGATGTTTGACTTTCCTCAAAAAATAAATCCTAATTCCTAATAAATCCTTAGGCAGCCTCCTTGAAGCCCATTGGATATGATTTTTGGCCAATAGGAATAAAAACTTCTATCATCCATCTCCATTCATCCACATAGATGGCCTAACTACCCTCTTTTATACTAAAAATCCCTTTCTAATCTTTTTTCTTATAAGATTTATATAATATGTGTTCTAAATACCAAATAAAAGAAATAAATAAGATCTTAAGGATCACCAATGTCTAATAAAGGTGACTTAAGATATATAAAAGTTATTATCAGTATAGAATCAATTTCAAAATTACTATCAAAAGGAAGAAATAAGGTTATATAAACCTCAATAATAATCCTTTTAATGGATTTTTTCTAAACTAACATCCTAATCACATCTTATAACCAATAAAAGCCATTGATATGGCTCTTATTTAGCTATGTAGTAAATTGTATATTAAATATACATGTGCAATTTTTTTCACATGGTAGCCAAATTACAACACAACAATGGATTATAAGAACCTCAACTATTTCATATTAGCACAAGTGTTGAATCATTGCCAGGCTCGTTGGAGCATGTCTTTCTTAAGATTTGAGTTTATTATCACCTATCGGCTAGGAAAACAACAAGGTCTATCCAATGCCCTTTCTAGATATTCTTATCTTATATCAAAAGAAGGAAATTCGACTTTTGATCAAAAAAGAACAATCCTCTTGAAGTTGGAGCAATTTCATCTTTGAGCAATAAAATCAACATTGACTATTGATTCAATTTTTATCAAGCAAATCTAATCAAGTATGTCCTTAAACCCTCTTGTCCATGTGATTAAGAATAATTCATCTAAGTCTCATGATACTTCTAAGTTTAAGTTCAAGAACAATTTATTTTATTTTAAAAGACACATATATATTCCAAAAGGTGCAGCATGACTATGTGCTTTGAAAACTTTCACAACCTTCTTACAGTATGATATTTTGGATATAATAAGATTTTGAAGCTAATATAAAGAGATTTTTGATGGCCTCAAATGTGGAAGGCTATTGAAGAATTTGTATAATCTTGTGATATTTGTTTAAGATTAAAAACTCCTCGCCACCAACCTTATAGACTTCTCCAACCATTACCTATACCAAAACAATCTTGGTCTTTTATTTCTATAGATTTTATCACGGATTTTCTAAAGTCAAGTTTATATGATTCTATATTTGTGATTGTAGATCGTTTTATCAAGATGGTATATTTTGTATCATATACAAAATCTATTATAGGTGAAAAAATAGCTAAACTCTTCTTTGATAATATCTATCGCTATCATGGATTATCAAAGGATATTATATCAAATAGAAGAACACAATTTGTATTAAGATTTTGGAGGATTCTTTTCGAAAATATTGAAGGTGGATATAAAACTATCTTTAACTTTCCACCTTCAAATTGATGGACAAACAGAACAAGTAAATCAAGTTTTGGAGCAATGTTTGAAATGTACTATCAATTATCATCAAGATGACTGGACAATTCTTTTGCTATTGATAGAGTTTGCTTATAATAATTTAATACATTCGTCTATTCAACAAATTCCATCCTTTGTAAATTATGGTTATTATCTACAACCTGATACTTTTGACTTTTCAAAAGCTGATAATCCTGCGGCAGAAGATTTGATAAATTGGTTGTCATAGCTACATGCAATAATGAAGGCACAATTAAAGAAAACTCAAGAACGACAAAAAATCAATGCAAATGTCTATCACAAGGAACAACCTTGATTCCACATGGGCGATAAGGTATGATTACTTTTTCGTAATATCAAGACTATTTATTCTTGCGACAAATTAGATTATCGTACGCTTAGACCTTTTTTGATTTGTGGACAAATCAATCCAATTTTTTATCGATTATGCCTATTAAAATCTATGAAGATCCATCTTATATTCCACATATCACTACTCGAGCCATATAAGACAATGGAAATACAAGAAAGAAGACAAATGCCATCGCCTCCTATAGAAATAGACAATAATAAAGAATTTGAGATAGACAAGACTTTCGATTCAAAGTGGCACCGAAACCTATTAAAATATCTTGTACATTGGCACGGATACGATATTAATGAATATAAATAAGAGCCATCTAGGAATCTAATAAATACATCAACAAAAGTGAAAATGTTTCATTAACAACATCCATCAAAATTAAGATAAAAAGTCGAGAAAATCTTTGCTATAAAATAAAACAAGTTTTATAGAGGTTTCATTCTATCTTGTATCATTGTTTGCTATTTCTTTGAATTTATTCATGCTAAAGACATGGAAGATCAACAACCAACAAATTTAGCTTAAGAACCATCATTTCTTGACTTATCAGATAAGACATTATGACTATTACAACCTTCAAGACAACGGGATAGAAATGAAGATCCTCAAGAACAATATGTTCTTCCTCGGATTGATGGCAATGACCTATCAACTATCTTCAAAGGAAACAAAGATCAAAATATGTGGCAAGCACAATTCGACATATCCTAGACTTCTTTAATATGTAATCACCACTCCTCATGGAACTCGTCTCTATAAGGGGAGATAATGTCATGGATATAAGATTCATTTTAATAATTATCTAATTAATATAGATTGATTGAGATAAATAAAATAAATTAATATCTTATAAAAAAGCTTCTTAGAAGTTTTATAGATGCAAAATCATCTTTATATATATCTATAGGTGATTGATAGATTATAAACTTGGCTAATAAGTTAACCACGTGTCGTACATATTGATATCTTATGGAACAAGCTTGCCATGTGTCGCACATATTGATAGCTTGTAGAACAAGCTAAATACATGGCGCACATATACAAAACATGTCTTGCAAGTTTGACATATGTCTTGCAAACTAGACATGTGTAAGAGGTCCTATAAAATGTGGCCATATAGTTCTTAGATAGATAATATATATAGCAATAAGAATAAAGCCTTCTTCACTCTTGTCAACTATTTTCTTGCTTCTAGTCTAGCTCAAGAGTCTCATGTATTTTCTAATCTTTAATAATAGCTATTCTAATTTCTTCTTAAATATACATACTTCTTTATTTCTATCTTGTTATTTTCCTTTGACATAGTTTTTTACTAACTTACGCATCTATTTTAGTTTGTATTCTTGACAGTGACACTACCAAAGGATAAGAATTGTCCATCTATTACCTCTACATGAATAGGTTTGAATTTTTGTATTAGAAGAATTTTATAAAGCTTAATGAATGCTTCATTTACAAAATAAGTGGACGCCTCTAAATCCAATAAGATGGTCGTTTAAAGCTTTTGAGGGCCAAAATATAAAAGAATTGTAAAACAATAAGCAAGTTGAGCAAAAAGAAAACTTGAATAGTTTTATAATGTTAGATTGTCCAGCCGTACGGTATTGTACTGTAATTGCTTATAGTATATAAAATCCACTCAAAATGCATAATATATTTATAAGTTTAGATATGTGTTAGAATAATTAATAAATTAAATTAAAGGAGGTTGGTGTAAGAAACTTTATTTTAGATTTTTACTTAGCTTGATTATAGGATTTAAATTATATAGAACCTAAATATTTAGTATGAAGCCTTGAGAGAAGGTTGGGGCCTAAAGATGAAGAATTAAACTACAAAGAGGCCTATTTGGAAGGATGAAGACAAAGTGAGGATGAATGAAAACAAGGGGTGAACTTCTTCATTCCTATTGGTCAATGGTCATGTCCAATAGGCTTTGAGGAGGCTGCTTGCAACAAGAACAAGGGTTTTGGCAATTTTAAAGAAGCCATTTAAAAATTAGAGACTAGGATTAGAAAGCTTGTTTTTTGGACTACAATTTTGATATAAAAATTGAGGGATTTGGAATTTTTATGAGGGAGTAGTAGGCGCTTCAAATTAGGGTATACAAATTGTATCTATTGTCACTCTTTTGAAGATTGGAAGAGTTGTATCAGAGCTTTTGGAAATCGGGAGGTGCGGCTAGAGAGGTGATTTCAAGCTCTATACTTCATGTGGAAGAATTACTACATTTGGAGTCTTGAAGAAGGAGATATTGGGAATCAAAGACAGCAGATTGAATTCCAAGGCAGTAAGTAGGCCGTTTTATTGATAGTGATGGGGTTTGCCATATCTTCAGTTTCTTGAAGAATTTTTGTCTCAAACTTTCTAAGAAGGTGTATTATTATACTGCAAAGCTATATATAAAAGTTTCATAGCATTTAGACATTTAGATTGTGAGATATGAAGAATTTAGTACATGGGTGTTTATAAACAAGGATTTGAAGCTATTGCTAGGGTTTTGGCGATTTCTAAAGATTGGTAATGAATCAATGGTTGAAATTTGTGGTGGTAGTTGTGAAGAATACATCAGTACTTCATGCAAATTTTGAATATAGTTTAATAATTGGATTAAAAGCTATGAATTATTAAAGTTTTGAAAAAATTTCGTTTTTACGGGGGAATGAGGGTTTTAGAGAATTTTTGTGTTTTGAGTGGTTTGAGGAAATAAGACTTATATATTGGATGTAATAGCCCTATGAAGAAATATTTTATATAAATTTGGGGGTTTTATTATACTTGGATCTTATTTGAGTAATTAGTGGTAGTCAGAAGCCTAGTACTTTCTTGAGGCAAATTCTCTCTACCACGACAACGATTCCTACTGTGATTGAATATTATTATTAAATTAAGATAATTGAATGTCATGTGATTGAATAAATTCTTCTGCAAATATTTTTGCAAATGCTTCTACAAATGCTTCCATGAAAATTTCAAAGTTGTTCAAAATTGATGATGTCTTTTCAAACAAGGGAGTAAACTATGATAATGCTTACCTCGTAACCAAGGTGTCAATCAATCCAACTTGTGATTCATTTATTAGATAAATATCAAGTTGTAGGATCATTATCAATTGAATTTGGTTGATAAATCCTCAAAATTTTGAGCACATTGTATTATAATATATTTATGTGGTAAAAAATATAAATAAGATGGATTTCTATTTAATGTTCAATTATCTTAGTTCAATAGAAACTCAAGATATTTAAAAAAAGGTTTATGAAAGCCTCTTAGATTATTTTTTTATTTTAATAATTAGTAGATAAAAGTTAGTTATTAAAATTTTCTTCTAGGTTGTAGAAACTCTTTCACTCCTTTTAAAAAGCTATAAGTTAATAAAAATAGAATAGAAGAGATAAATAATTAATATGGTTGATACTAAGATTAAGTTGAAGATAGGGTCAATCTTAAAAATCCTTAAAATAAGTTGGATTGATACTCGGGGGTCGACCGTGTATGAGATAGGATTGAAATCAAACCTCTAGGCACATAAATAGTCACGAAGGGCAAGGTATCGGATCATTCAGAGATCAACAATGAGATTTGAGTAGTTAGCTTTAAGTTTGTTGCAGAGACATCAAGCTTGTTTTTGTAGGGTTTGAAAGGACTTAGTAATTGCTATCTAAAATTAGGATTTATACTAGAAGTTAAGTTTTTATGCAATAAAGTTAAGACCAACACTTTCAATTATTGTGTGCAATTAAAGTGACATCTATAGTTGAAAATTTGGTAGTGTGTGGGTGATTAAGTGTGCTAAGACTAAATAAAAATTTATAATAATCTAATAGTGCAATTAGGATCTACATAATTTTTAATACAAAGAGATACCAAAGATTGGCAGTTTAGGATTGTTTAGGATTTTTACAATATCTAAAGATCTATCAATTAAATCAAGGTGAAATTTGGCAAAATATTAGAAAACTTAAAGAGCAGGCTACACACTAATTTTTAGCTAAATTTAATTATTGAAAAAGGAGAAATTACTACTGGGATATCTGTATCAACTTCTAAGTTGGTAGTCAAGTGACTTCAGTGTAATTTTTGATTAATTTTTGATAATTTGTAAGTTAGATTAGGCTAAAACTTCTAAACATATAGAAGATTTATATTTATATTTGTGTGCAAAATTTCACACCAAGTTAATAGTCAAATTAAGATTTATAGTTTATTGAAGTTCACTAACTAAGGTTAAGACTTGCAAAGAGAATTCTAAGTTGCTTGATTCTAACAAGTGATAAAGCAATTGGCGTTTATATGTAGATAAAGTTATTAAGAAGAATATTTTTGAGCACTTTGTATTGACTTAAGCACTCTTGTATTGATATTCAAACCATATTCTTTTTATATGGATGAAACCTATTAGAGATTCTTGGATATATGTAAACCACAACTTCACCCTCCATAGCCAGGTGCCCAAGTTTAGGATTCAAAAATGAAAAAAGTAACCTTGGAATCAAACAAGGTTGAATTATTTCTTCAAGCAATTGATGGAGAATTGTAAGAAAGATTAGAAATTCTTCTTAAAAATAAAGAAGAAGATGAAGGTTTGACAACAAAATAGAAAGAAGTTGAAGATGCAGTGGAATTGCTTACAAAAAGAGAAAAGAGAAAGGATAGAGTTGATATTCAAAGAATTGTGCAAGTGCCTAAAATTTAAGTGCCGACTTCATGATCACTAATGCCTATTATTTAACCTTCAATGACTACATTAAAAAAAAAGATGTGCAAATTGAAGAACTTATATACGGAATGCAAGATCTTCAAATTAAACTTGCAAGGCTTAAAAGAAAGACTTCTATAATGAATTCAAAAGCTACTTTTAAGCAAAGATATGTCCAAAGATGTATTTGGTGTGATGATGATTTTTATTTTGAAAGGATTGTGGTAAATTCAATGAAATGGTACAACAAGGCATTGTTTTTTTAGAAAGATGGAAAAGTGGTATTAAAACATATAGGTGATTTTTTCCAAACTAACTTTAATAAAGGAGACATGATAGCACTAATTAAAGATTATTTGGCAACAAATGGAAATGCAATGATGGAAGTTACAAGTTATGATGCTAGAATGGATGACAATGGCAACCAAGATTTCTCTCGAAGTATTAATCCAAGTGGACTTTGGTCTTCTGCCATTTCTACAATGTATAAAAAGAAGATACCATGAAAAGCTTTATTGAAGATTGTTGCAATAGTTTGTGGAACTATGGATTAGGAGGATCATGTGGAAGCATTGTTAGTGCATGCCTATATTGCTAAGAGCCAACATGAAGCCTTCATAGAAGAAAAGAGAAGACATGATTCTAATGAAACAAGAGAAGGAAATTCTTCCAAGAGGTAGACTCAAGGAGATAAGGCTCATGAAATGGCTTCAAAAGAGTTACCAACAAAGGATGCTTCAATATCATTAAAGAAAAATTCAAAGGATTTAAGAAAAAAAAGTAAATCAACGACTTACAAACTTCTCTTTGATATTGAAGCAGCAACAAATTTAAAGGGGATGTTTGAAGAACGTGTACTCAATACTAAAGTTGAATTTATATTGAAGGTGATTTGAGTATTGCAAAGAAAGAATTTTATGATGTCATTATTGACAATATTAAGCAAAAAAGGTAATTAATGGATGAAGTTGGATCAAATCATGCTATTGATGCACATGTATATGAAGATAAAGAAGATGAAATTGGCAATTATTGCAAATAATTAAAAAGTGGAGGAAGGAGTTATAATCAAAGAGCACATTTTGATGATCCAAGTAACAAAGAGAAAGAAATTTTGAGTCATTATACTCAAAAGCATTGGACTAGAGCAACTATAGAGGCATTAGTGAAGATTGGAAATATGGATGAGCTAGTTGTCACTTTGATTGACCATGATTCGGAAACAAATCTTATGTCTAAGGATCTTTATATGAAGTAAAAGTAGCCAATTGATATAGAATATGGATGGATAATATGGACAGCTAATAATACATGAGATGAATTGTATGGTATTTGTCTAGATGTAAAAATTTGGATTGGTGATATTACAATGGAACAAAAAAAATTTATTCAAGATATAACATCTTATCCTCTTATATTGGGACAACCATATATTATTGCAACTCGAATAGAAATAAAAATATTTAATGATAGTTTAGCTTATGTATAGATTCGTAGTGAAGATAAGAGAAGGGTAGTACAATTTTTGACTGTGCCTCAAAATCATGAACGCAATCAAGACAAATTAAAAGAGAATCTATTACCAAGGGTTGTTGAAGAATTTACGGATTTTTGAGGAGTACCACTATAAAGCGGGATTATAGAGGTATAAAACAAGAGGTACTCTTATAAGATGTGGGTACCTTTGATACAAGTTTTATTGATATTTTTGAAAATAGAAGTATTATATATAAGAAAGTTACATATTTAAAAAATAAATAAATTAATAAATTAAAAAAAAAAAAAAAAAAAAAAAAAAAACTATATGATATTGAAAAAGAATTATATGAATTGGAAACATTAGAGGATGATAAAAGGATTTTTGGTATTTATGAAAAAAATAGATTGGAAGATTCTTTGAAATTGATTGCATCAATTGCATTAAGAGATGATGATAAGGTTGTGCAAATTCATTCAAGAGAAATTTATTCTATATTTAAATCTTTTTAAGTACCAGAGATTATGATTGAAACAAAATATAAGATAGTAGATAAGAAGGTGAAACATATTGCTGGACCTTTGCCAAAAGATTTTAAAGAATAAATAAAAAAAACATCAAGAAAAAAGAGTTTAAGGAATTCAAGGAATATTGGATACAAGTTCACTAAAGAAACTTCTAAAGAAATAAAGATTGATTCTGATGGTTCTTTGTTATTAGAAGAAATTGAGTACTTCAAAGAAATGTTAGCAAAATGAAATAAATCATTTGCCTTTGAATCTCATGAAATTCGGCGTGTGGATCCAAATGTTGTAACTCCAATGGTTATTTTCACTATACCACATGTGCCTTGGAATTTAAGGCCAATTCTAATACCAAGGGCACATTTGCAAAGTTTGGTGGAATGATTAAAAGAAAAGATGAAGATGAAGATTTTGAAGCCCTCTTTTGCACTATATTCTAGTCAATGGTTTACAGTGCCTAAGAAAAATGGATCATTATGATTTATTCAAGATATGAAATCAATAAATGTAGTGACTATTAAAAATGTAAGAATTGGATTAATAGTAGATGAATTTGTTGAAGCATTTGGAGCAAGGACAATCTATTCAATGGATGATTTGTATTCAAGCTATGACCAATTTCAACTTGTAATAGAGAGTAGAGACATGACAATGATGAAAACACCACTTGGACTAGTTAGAATGTGTGTTCTTTTTCAAAGTGCTACTGACTCAATTGCACATATGATGAGCATGTTGAATAAGATATTAAGAGATTTTATTCTTGAAAAGACTATGCCTTGTTTAGATGATGTTTCTATAAAAAGGTACAAAGAAGAGAACAATGATGACACTTTAGATAAGAGAAGTTGTCGCAAGTATGTTATTGATCATAAACAAGATTGTGAGAAGATATTGATTCGGCTTAAAGAAATTCACCTTACCTTATCAAGTATAAAATTTATGTTTAGAATATACAAAATTTATAAATGTTAGATATTTATGTAGATTTTATGGAAGGAAATTGGATCCAACCAAAGTTAATGCAATTAGAAGAATGAAAAAAAATTGTAATTCTTTAATAGAGGTGCTAAGATTTTTGAATGCATGTGTATTTTATCATATTTAGATTCTTCACTATGCTCATATAACAAATCTATTGTATGAATTATTATGCAAGGATTATAGGTTCAAATGGGAAGAAAAGCATATCAAGGCAATGCAAAGATTGAAGGGTTTATTGACATTATCTCTAATATTGAGAAAAATTGATTATAAGTGTAATAGATCAATAATTCTTACAGTGGATACTAGCCCAATTTGCTATTAGATAGGCTATAGGTCAAGATGATTCAAATGGACACATATTTGCAATTCAATTTGGAGCTAAGGTTTTAAATACTTGCTAATGTACATATTCATAAGTAAAAAAAAAATTATGTGGAGTTGTTTTCGCTATGAAAGCTGAAAAGAATTATTTAATTAAGATAATAGTGGTGATTGAAATGGATTTTTTGTCTTTACTTGGGATGATTATTAATTGTACAACATCAGATATTGCAATGTTGAGGTGGATTGCTTATATCAAGTCATTAAATCCGAAGTTTAGACATGTTGCGGGAAAAAATAATTTGATAGCAGATATGCTATCTTGAGCAAAATATGATGGAGAAGATGAGATGATTGACGATATTGATGATGTGGGTACAAAATTTTATTCAATTTCATAATTGAATAAAAAAGATAAGCCATTTCATGAAGAAAATTATGAAGGCAAGTTATTGGATATTGAACATTATTTAAGCTTATTAACCAAGCATACTGATTAGTCAATTGAAAATTTAAATAGATCAAGAAAAAAACATACAAATTCATATTATAAAGAAGATTTCTATGGAAGAGGCCAAAATCAAAGATTGGAATGCTACAACGGATAGTAGGTACTAAAGAGTAAACGTGGACATCCATCTATTCCACTAGTGTATATCCCATCAATTGTAAAAGCCTTGATTAAAGCTTGTAATGGAAGAGTAAAGGAATGGCCTTGACTTCTACTTTATGCATTATGGACTAATCGAACAACACATAGTTTAATGATGGGATATACACTAGTGGAACTCATGATAAATCAAAAACCTATTATGCCAATTGAAGAATATGTGTTTGGATAACCAGCATAGTACTTTACAAAAGTTTTCAAAATGTTGGTTTGGACCATATATGGTAGTAATAGTCTATGATAGTGCCACATATTTATTGAAGGAATTAGATGGTACAAGGTTGAAAATACCTATTGTTGAGAAGCAAGTGAAAATTTTTAAAATATAAAATGAAGAAATTAATGTAGAGAATCATGCTAAAAATATCAATAATTTTGAAGAAGATAATTGTATTGAAATGGATGGTAAAAATGATGATGAAGAATTTGATACAGAAAATAAAAAGATTGTATAATGCCAACTATGACATATGATTTCTTTGGTACATATCAAAGGATGCATAGATTTAGATGAGATAGATGTCATATTATAATACTTTTATATAATAAAAATATAAATAAGAATGATTTTTTAATTAATATTCAATTATTTTAATTTAATAGGAACTCAAGATATTTAAAAAGATTTTATAAAAGCCTCTTAGATTATTTTCTTATCTTAATAGCTAGTAGATAAAAATTAATTATTAATTTTTCCTTCTAGGTTGTAAAAACTCTTTTATTACTTTTAAAAAGCTATAAATTAATAAAAATAGAATAAAAAATATAAATAATTAATATGGTTGATACTAAAATTAAGTTGAAGATAGGATTAGGCTTAAAAATCCCTAGGATAGGTTGGATTAATATCCAAGGATTGACCATTTGTAGGACACGATTGAAATCAAACTTCTAGCTACTAAAATAGGTATCAAGGATAAAATAAGGAATCATTTAGAAATCAGCAACTAAGATTTGAGAACTAACTTTAAGTTCATTTCAAAGGCATGACTTTTTTTTTTAGATTTTAGAATGACATTGCAATTGTTGTTCAAAATTAGAGTTTATATTGGTGATTTGAATTTTATGCAATAAAATTAGGACTAGTACTATTGGCTAATGTGTGTAATTGATATAACATCTATAGTTAAAAATTTGATAATATATAGTTGATTAAATGTGCTAAGAGTGTGTGAAATTTTATAATAATCTAATAGTGCAATTAGGAGATATTCAATCATTATTGTGAGGAAGTACTAGAAATTGGCAATTTAGAATTATTTAGGATTTTTGCGATATCTAGAGATTTGTTTGTCAAAACAAGGTGAAATTTAGCATCATCTTAGAAGACTTGGAGGTCAAGTTATATACTAATTTTGAGTTGAAGTTAACAATTAGAGAAGGAGAAATTACTATTGGAACTTCTATATCAACTTTCAAGTTGGCAGCCAAGTGATATTAATGCGGTTTTTGGATGTTTTTGTATAATCTATAAATTAGGTTGGACTAAAATTTTTTGAACATATAGAAGATTTATAGTAGCATTTATTTACAAAATTTTATATCAAGTGGACTAGCAGATTAAGATTTATAGCTTGCTAAAATATCATTGACTAGGATTAGGACTTGCAAAGAAAAATTGAAGTTGCTTAATTGCAAAAGTAACAAGATAATTGAAATTTGTGTATAGTTGAGGTTATTAAGAAGAGTGTTCTTGAGAACTTTATATTATCTTTAAGCATTTTTGAATTGAAATTGAAATTGTATTCTTCTTATATGGATGAAACCTATTAGAGTTTCTTGCATATTCATAAATCACAACTCCACCTTCCATAGTAAGGTGCTTGGTGCATTCCCAAACAAGATAATACATAATACAATATCATTTATCTATCAATTTGAAGATAGAAAGTTGAAGATAGTTTTATATTTATTTTTAATATTTTAAAAATGATTCTCTAAAATCTTGATACAAATTGTGTTCTTCTATCTAATAAAATATTCCTTGATAATCTATAATAGTACTAGATATTGTCAAAGAAGAATTTAGATGTTTCTTCACTTGTAATAGATTTTGTATATAGTACAAAATGTGCCATCTTGGTAAAACAATCTACAATCACATATATAAAATCATATGAACTTGAATTTAGAAGATCTATAATAAAATCTATAGAAATAATAGACTAAGATTGTTTTAATATAGATAATGGTTGGAGAAGTCCATAAGATCAATGATGAAGAATTTTTGATCTTAAACAAATGTCACACAATTGTATAAATTTTTTAAGAACCTTCTATATTTGAAGCCACCAAAAATCTCTTGATATTAATTTCAAAATCTTGTTATATCCAAAATATCCTATTGCAAGGAAGTTGTGACAAGATTCAAGAGCATGTAATTGTGTTTCACCTTTTGGAACATGTAAGCATCTTTCAAAATAGAGTAGATTATTCTTGAACTCAAACTTGGAAATATCATGAGACTTGGATGAATTATTCTTAATATCATGAATAAAAAGGTCTAAAGACATACTTGATTGGACTTGCTTGACAAAATTTGAATCAATAGTCAATATTGATTTCATTATTCAAAGATGAAATTGCTCCAATTTCAAGAAGATCATTTTTTGTTAATTGAAAGTTTAATCTCTTTCTTTTAATAAAAGATAAGAATGTTTAGAGAGAGCATCAAATAGACCTTGTTGTTTTTTTAGCCAATAGATGATAATGAACTCAAATTTTCATAAAAATATGCTACAATAAACTTGAAGATGATTCAACACGTGTGTTGACATGAAATATTTAAGGTTCTTGCAATCTATATATATAATAATTGGACTAGAAATATATTTTAGATAGTGACCCTATTCTTAAAAAGAATCCATAATTGCAAGAAGTTCTTTATTATGGATTTTGTAATTGATCTTTATTGTTGAAAATTTCTTCAAATAAAAAGTTATTAAATAGAATTTATCATCTATTTCTATTTTTGACAATATTGCATCCAAAGCAAAGTCTGATGTATCTATTTTCATAAAAAATATATTTGAAAAGTCAATATGATACAAAATTGGTGCAAAAATAAAAGCTATCTTTAAAGCTTCAAATAATGCTTTTATTTCTTTATTTTACTCAAGTTTATCTTTACAAATTAAACATGTAAGTGAAGCTATAATTTAAAAAAAATTCTTAATGAAGATTTAATAATAATAACAAAATCTCAAAAAGTATTGCACATCCTTTATTATTCTTAGAATCTTTTAATCTATGATTGTCTAAACTTTTTTATGATCTATCATGAGACCATCATTCAAAATGTTGTATTTTAAAAAATCAACTTGAATAGTATAAAATATATTTTTTGTTATTGTGGCATATAATCTTGCATCTCTAAGTTTTTGTAATATACAATGAATATGAAGTTTATATTCTTCTATATTTTTAAAGTAGATTAGAAAGTTGTCTAAGTAGCAGACAATAAAATCATTAAGAAACTCACAAAAAATATCATTCATAAGATATTGAAAAGGAGCTGGTGCATTTGTAAGTCCAAAAGGCATGACATTGTATTCAAAATATCCATACCTAATTTGAAATATAATCTTTCATTCATCACCTTTTTTAATATGGATCAAATTATATGCTCCTCATAGATCTATTTTTGTATAGATCTTTGCTTAATTGACTTGATCAAGAAGTCCTAAAATCAAAAGTAAAAGATATCTATTCTTAACCGTAATCTTATTAAGTCCTTAATAATCTACGCATATCTACAATAATTTATTTTTTTTTCTTCACAAATAAGATAGGAACTCCTATTGGAGACTTTGAATGGAATATGAAGTTTTTAGCCAAATTTTCATCAATATATTTCTTTAATTCAACCAACTCATTTTGTGATAAATTATAGATTGGTGCAAATGATGGTTGAATTCTCTCTTGAAGATCAATTGAGCAACCATAAGATTGATGCTCTGAAAGAATATTTACATTCTTCTTTTCAAAAACGTCTTGAAAATCTTAATATTAGCTAGGAATACTACTTTTAATCTTTTCAATATCAAAAATGGATGTGGCGTATATAATAAAAGATGATCCTTCTTTTACCACATGTATAAAAGCTTTTCTACTTATTAGTAAGGATTTGAATGTATTATACTTATGTATGTCTACTTAACTAATAGATTTTTGGATTAAACTACAAGAAAAGTCAAAGTTACAAGAAATCAAATCTATTTGAGGATTATGTTCTTTTAATCATATTAATATCATAGACATAAGATTTATTCTAATAATTATTTAGATAGAAATAAATAAAAAAATATTAATTTGATAATATCTTATAAAAAAGCTTCTTAGAAGCTTTATAGATGTAATTTCATCTTTATACATGTCTATAGGTGATTAATAGGTTAGAAATTTGGTCAATAAGTTAGCCATGTGTCACACATACTAGTAGTTTGTAGAATAAATTAAGTATGTGGTGCACATATAAGAAGCTTATCTTGCAAGTTTGACATGTATCTTACAAATTAGACATGTATTAGAGGTCCTATAGAATGCCGCTACATAGTTCTTAAAAAAGATAGTATGTATAAAAACAAGAGTGAAGCCTTTTTTACTCTTATCAATACCTTTCTTGTTCTCAATCTTGTTTCAAGAATCTTTAGCCTTTTTGTCTTTGGTAATAGATATTCTAATTTAAATATTATTCTGTCTTTAAATGATTTTCTATTCTTTTGAGTGACATGAAAGTGTATTGACATTTTGTTCCTTTATGATTCATGTCCTTGATAGTTTGATAAGAATCAAGGTTCATTATTCTTGTTTTATATTTAAGAAGTGAGTGGATTATCTTACTTCTATTGTTGCATTTCAAAGTTGCAGACTACCTATCTTTAAACTAACATTCTTTGCTTTCTAGCCTTAATTTTTTCTTTGAAAGAGAATGGATCATCCTTCTTTATAGAAATTTTTATTTGATATTAGAGGTTGTGGATTATCCTCTTTTAATTCAAATTTAGAATTATTAAATTATCTAAAATAAAATAAAAGATCATAGATGCTATATTTAATGGAAGTAAGAATAGATTTACAACTATTACAAATCTTTAAGATCTTGTCAACACTCTTAGGATAGAAATTTCACAAATTACTAATGCCAATCATGGAAGTACTATACTTACATCTATGGAAGAAGTCTAGAGCCTATGCCAAAAAATTGTATAATTAAGAGAAGTAAGTAAATGGGCTTTACAATCAAATCTAGAAAGTCTTGCTTCTACAAGCATGTAAAAGACAAAGTTTAGTATGCTTGAGAAGTTTGATGGAATAAGATCAAAATTTTAAAGATTTCTGAAATAAATCAAGCTATATCTAAGGTTGTATCCTTTCTAATACTCTAATGAATTTGTTTAATTTAGATTCATAGGCACACTTTTATTTGAAAGTACTATTTTTTAATTTACACCTTTGATGGAAAAAGATTCACAACTTTTTTATAATTTAAATTCATTCCTTAAAGTATTCATGGCCATATTTGGAAAAAATGATCATAAGAGGATAGCAGAGACTAAACTCTTATCTTTATGACAAAGATCATGGTAAGCCACAACATATGTTGCAAAACTCCAAAACTTAGCTTGCGATGTAGAGTGGAATGACAAAGCCCTTATTAATCAATTTCATTATAGATTGAAGGATAATGTCAAAGATTTGTTATTAACAATGCCAAAAGCAAATTCTTTAAAATAATTTATTGCTTAAGCCATTGCATGCAATAATTGATTATTTGAAAGACATCAAGTATATAGATTTGGTTGGAGAGAAATAAGTCAATTAATGACAGCAATTCCTAAGTTTTCAAAAACTTATTTGATTAAACCAAAACCAATGCAAACTGATGTGGTATGTTTTAAATCTCTCATTGAATTGAAAAAGATTTGATATTATTAAGAAGGTTTATGCTAAAATTATAAAAAAGCTAAACACACTATTCAATATTATCCAAAGAAGCAACGCAATCACATATTAAAGAGTATAGTAGCTAAAAAAGATTATGTATTGGAAAACAAATTTTTCCAACTATAATAGAGACCGTGCAGTTAGAATCATATGCAACACCTTATAAAGGTCTTATTTTTTCTCCACATACTTCACCTTGTTTTATAATAGATATATTTTTAGAATCTAAAAATCACAAAGTCCTTATTTTATTAGATTTAAGAGCCTCAACTTATTTTATAAATAAAGATTTTATCAAAAAATAAGAAATATCTCTAATTAAAAAAATTAAATTTGTAGATGTAAAAATCATAGATGGTTGTTCATTATCTTCTGAAAATATTACCTATGAAATTATTCCTTTAGATATAGCAATTAAGGGACATAATAGCGTATTAATATTTAATGTGATTAAATCTCTTTTCAACCAATTTATTTTAGAATTATTATGGTTAGAAAAATATAATCCTCAAATAGATTGGACTTTTCATAACCTTGATTTTTTTTGTAGTTTAATCCAAAAATCTATTAATTAAATAGACATATATAAATGTAATACATCCAAATCCTTACAAATAAGTATAAAAACTTTCATACATGCAGCAAAAGAAAGATCATCTTTTATTATATATGCCACATATATTTTTAATGTTAAAAAGATTAGAAGTGATATTCATAATTAATATCAAGATTTTTGAGATGTTTTTGAAAAAAAAATATAAATATTCTTCTAGAGCATCAAACTTATGATTACTTAATCAATCTTCAAGAAAGAGCTCAATTACTATTTGGACCAATTTATAGTTTATCACAGAGCGAGTTAGCTATATTGAAGAAACATGTTGACAAGAATTTGGCTAAGAACTTCATACGCCATTCAAAATCTCTAGTAGGAGCTCCTATCTTATTTGTAAAAAAAAAAGATAAATTATTGCAAATGTGCATAAATTATCAAAGACTTAATAAGATTACCATCAAGAATAAATATCTTTTATCTTTGATTTCAGGACTTCTTCATTAATTCAGTCAAGCAAAGATCTACACAAAAATAGATCTGCGAGGAACATACAATTTAATCTGTATCAAAAAAAAATAATGAATAGAAGATTGTATTTTAAACTAGATATGGATATTTTGAATATAATGTCATACCTTTTGGACTTACAAATGCACCAGTTACTTTTCAAGGGACACTTATATGTTCTAGAGGGTGAAGCATGACTACATTATCGTATTGTAATTACTTATAGTATATAAAAATTAATCAAAATATAAAATATATTCATAAATTCTAGTATGTGTTAGAATGGTTAGAAAAGTAAATTAAAGGGAGTTAGTGTAAGAAATTTTATTTTAGATTTTTACTTAGTTTGGTTTAGAGGTTTAAATTATATAGAATCTAAATATTTAGTGTGAAGCCTTAAGAGAAGGTTGGGGCCTAAAGATGAATAATTAAACTATTAGGAGGCTTATTTGGAAGGATGAAGACAAAGAATGAATGAATAAAGACAAGGAGCGAAGTTCTTCATTCCTATTGGTCAATGGTCATGCCTAATAGGCTTTGAGTAGGTGTCAAGGACAATAACTGGATGAAGTCGAATAAACAAGTGAGACCTCTCTCAAAGAAATAAATATAAAGAAGTATATATATTAAAAAGAAACTGGAATGGCTAATGCCAAAAGACAAGAAAACTAGAGACTCTTGAACTAGACTGGAAACAAGAAAGGAGTTGACAAGAGTGAAGAAGGCTTCACTCTTATCTCTATTTATACTATCTACCTAAGAGCTAAGTGGCGACGTTCTATAGGACCTCCAACACGTGTCCAATTTACAAGACACGTGTCCAAGTTGCAAGACACGTGTCAAACTTGCAGGGCAAGTTTCCTATATGTTCGCCACGTATTTAGCTTGGTCTTCAAGCTACCAACATGTGCGACATGTGGCTAACTTATTGACCAAGTTTCTAATCCAAAAGTCTACTATGGACACTTATAAAGTCAAAGCAACGTCTGAAGTTTCTAGAAAGTTTTTCTAAAGATATTATAGAATTAATCTATTTTTACCTTCTTTTATCTAGTTCTATCTGATCATATAAGTAACTATGTATATGTCCGTGACAGTAGGCTATCTGTGAGGAAAACGAAGATTTTGGTGACTTCAAAGAGAGCCATTCAAAAATCAGAGATTAAGATTAGAAAGCTTATTTTTTTATTATAATTTTGGTATAAGAATTGAGGGATTTGGAGTTTTTATGAGGGAGGAGTAGGCACTTGAAGTTAAGATGTACAAATTGTATCTATTGTCACTCTTTTGAAGATTGAAGGAGTTGTATAAGAGCTTTTGGAGATTGGGAGATACAACTAGAGAGGTGATTTTAAGCTCTACACCTAATATAGAAGAATTATTACATTTAAAGTACTAAAAAAGGAGATATTAGGAGTCAAAGACAACAGATCAAATTCTAAGGTAGTAAGTAGGTTGTTTTATTGATAGTGATGGAATTTTCCATATCTTGAGTTTTTGGATGAATTTTTGTGTCAAAATTTTTAAGAAGGTATATTATTATATTAAAAAGCTATATATCAAAGTTTCATAGTATTTGGACTTTTAGATTGTGAAATATAAAGAATTTAGTATATAAATGTTTGTAAACAAGGATTTGAAGCTACTACTAGGATTTTGGCGATATCTAAAGATTGGTAATGAATCAATGGTTGAAATTTGTAGTGTTAGTTGCAAAGAATATATCAGTACTTCATATAAATTTTGAATAGATTTTAACAATCGGATTAAAAGTTATGGATTTTTGAAGTTCAGAAAAAATTCCCTTCTTATGGAAAAATGAGGATTTTAGAGTATTTGTTATATTTTGAGTGTTTTGAAGAAATAAGACTTATATATTCGATATAATAGCCCTACAAAGGAGGATTTTATATAAATTTGGGATTTTTTATTATATTTGGATCTTGGTTGAGTAATTAGTGGCAGCCAGAAGCCCAGCACTTTCTTGAAGAAAATTCTCTCTACCACGACAACATGCTCTTTAAGCTTAGCACAACTTTTCTACAACAAGATATTTTGGATATAACAAGATTTTGGAATTAATATCAAGAGATTTTTGGTGGACTTAAATGTGGAAGGTTATTAAAGAGTTTTTATAGTTGTGTAAAGTTTATTCAAGATCATAAATTCCTTATCATCAACCTTACTGACTTCTCCAACCATTATCTATACCACAACAATCTTGATCTTTTGTTTCTATGGATTTTATCACGAATCTTCTAAATTCAAATTTATATGATTCTATATTTGTGATTATAGATTATTTCATTAAGATGGCATATTTTATACTATTTATAAAATCTATCACAAGTGAAGAAATAGCTAAACTCTTCTTTGATAATATCTATTGTTATCATGGATTATTAATGGATATTATATCAAATAGAGGGATGCAATTTATATCAAGATTTTAGAGAATTCTTTTCAAAATATTAAAGGTAGACATAAAACTATCTTCAACTTTCTATCCTCAAATTGATGGACAAATAGAATAGATAAATCAAATTTTGGAGTAATATTTGAGGTGTACCATCAATTATCATCAAGATGATTGGACAATTTTTTTATCATTGATAGAGTTTGCTTATAATAATTTGATATATTCTTCTATTTAACAAACTTCATTCTTTGCCAATTATGGTTATCATCCACAACTTATAATTTTTGACTTTTTAAAAGCTGATAATCTTGCGGCAAAAGATTTGGTAATTCAATTGTCAAAGCTACATGTAATAATGAAAGCTTAATTAATAGAACCTCAAGAATGACAAAAGATCAATGCAGATGTCTATTGCAAGAAAAAAATTTAATTTCATATAGACAATAAGATATGGTTATTTTGTTGTAATATCAAGACTATTTGTCTTTATGACAAGCTCAATTATCATAGAGTTGGATTATTTTTAATTTATGAATAGCTCAATCCAATTGCTTATTAATTACATCTACCAAAATTTATGAAGATCCATCATATATTCCACATGTCATTGCTTGAGGCATGCATGATAGTGGATATACAAAAAAAAAGACAAATACCATCACTTCCTATAGAAATAGATAATAATAAAGAATTTGAGATAGAAGAAGGCTTAGATTCAAGGCGACCTCAAAATTGCTTAAAATATCTTGTACATTGGTGCAAAAATGATATTAATAAATGCACACGGGAGCCATTCAAGAATCTATCAAATGCATCATCAAAAATTAATACATTTCATTGACGACATCCATTAAAACCAAGATAAAGAGTCAAAAAAATCTTTGTTATAAAACAAAATAGATTTAATAGAGATTTTATTCTATCTTGTATCATTATTTATTATTCTTTTGAATTTTTTAGCACCAAAGAGATCAAAAATCAACAACCAAAAAATTCAATTCAAGAGCTATCATTTGATAATTTACTAGACAAGACATTATAACTAACACAACCTTCAAGATAGTGGAATGGAAATAAAGATCCTCAACAATGGCATGTTTTTCTTCAAATTGATGGTAGGATACAACATATTTGATATCACGACCTTAAAAAAGAATCTCAATATTTAGTGATACTTTTAAAGATAGGAATTACTCTTCATGGTGTTCCAAATGTTTTCTTTAAAGAAAGTTATGACGGCCTCAACAATGACTAAATATCCAAGTGATTATCCTAATTTGATATAAAATATTATTGATGGCTAAGAGGACCTATCAACTACATTCAAAAGGAACAAAGATTAAAATATATAGCAAATATAATTCAATACATCTTCAACTTCTTCAACATATAATCACTGCTCCTCATGGAATTCATTTCTAGAAAGAGGATAATGTCACAAACATAAGATTTATTTCAATAATTATTTAGATAGATATAAATAAAAATAGATTAATTTGATAATATCTTATAAAAAAGCTTCTTAAAAGCTTCATAGATGCGGTTTTATCTTTACACATATCTATAGATGATTGATTAGAAACTTGGTCAACAAATTAACCATGTATTGCACATGTTGGTAGCTTATAGAACAAGCTGAGTATATAGTACACATATAGGAAGATTGTCTTATAAGTTTGACATGTGTCTTGCAAATTAGACATGTGTTAGAGGACCTATAGAATGTTGCCATACAATTTTTAAAAAGATAGTATATATAAAAACAAGAGTGAAGCCTTCTTTATTCTCGTCAATACCTTTCTTGTTCTTAGTCTTATTTCAAGAGTCTTTAGTCTTCTTTTCTTTAACAATAGCCATTCTAATTTTAATGTTATTCCATCTTTGAATGATTTTTTATTTTTTTAAGTGATACAAGAGTATATTGACATTTTATTCTTTCATGATTCATATTCTTAACAGATTATCCTAAAATAACTAAATTAGAAGGAGATCTAATCACATTAAATATTATTAAGTTATTATGTCCCTTAGTTGTTACATCTTAAGAAATATTCTCATGGAAATCATCTCCAAAAGACAACAAATGACTATTTATAACTTCTATATGTACGGATTTAATTTTTTTAACTGAAGAAATTTTTTTTTTTTGAAAATATCTTCATCTATGAAACAAGCTAAGGCTCTTAAATCTAATAAGACAAAGATTTTGTGATTTTTAGATCCTAAAATATATCTATTATAAAACAAGGTGAAGGATTTGAGGAGAGAATAGGACCTTTACAAAGTGTTGCATATGATTCTAGCCACTGTCACGGACATATACATAGTTACCTATATGATCAGATAGAACTAGATAAAAGAAGGTAAAAGCAAGTTAATTCCATAATATCTTTAAAAAAACTTCCTAGAAACTTCATAGACGCTGCTTTGACTTTATAAGTGTCCATAGTAGACTTTTGGATTAGAAACTTGGTCAATAAGTTAGCCACATGTCGTACATGTTGGTAGCTTGAAGACCAAGCTAAATACGTGGCGAACATATAGGAAACTTGCCCTGCAAGTTCGACACGTGTCTTACAACTTGGACACGTGTCTTGTAAATTAGATACGTATTGGAGGTCCTATAGAACGTCGCCACTTAGCTCTTAGATAGATAGTATAAATAGAGACAAGAGTGAAGCCTTCTTCACTCTTGTCAACTCCTTTCTTGTTTCTAGTTTGATTTCAAGAGTCTCTAGTGTCTTGTCTTTTGGCAATAGCCATTCCAGTTTCTTTTAATATATACACTACCTTGTTTCTATTTTGTTATATTTCTTTGAGAGTGTTTTTCACTTATTTATTTGCTTCCGTTGAATTCTTGTCCTTGACAGATTGACAAGAGTACACTTACAATATCAGAGCTTTGTCTTTTCTTGAGTAAGAGTGGATTACCCCTTTCTCTTGACAAGACATAAGCGTGTTAGAAGTTGCGGATTACCCACTTCTAAACTGATATTGTTCTTAGCATTTTCTTTGTTATCAAGTCTTTCTTTTTCTTTTGCCTTGAGCAATATCACATAGTTCTTTTCTTCTTAGTGTTATTATGGCAGAGCTTATCGAAATGAAGACTGCAATGGCACAATTGCAAGAACAATTAAGGGAATTTATGCTTGCAATGCATCAACTCAATCTACCACCACAAGGAAGAACAAGAATAGCAGAAAGTGGAGATGTAGAGATGATTGGAACTGCTTCAACACCTGCATCAAATCACATTCCTTTTCCAATTGTAGAACATCCTGTAAGCGCCAGAGAACCAAGAATTGCCTTATCCGAAAAATTTGATGGTACGAGATCAAAGTTTCGAGGGTTCATCAATCAAGTACAATTGGCAATCAAACTTCAACCGCAAAGCTATCCAACTCCAGGATCACAAGTCACGTTTATTGGAACTCTACTTTCTAGTTCTGCATTATCATGGTTTTCGTCCTTTCTTGAACAACGAAATTCCATACTAGACAACTTGGAAGCTTTTTTGGTGGAGTTTCGATCTATGTATGGTGAACACGATGCAGCTCGTGTTGCAACAAACAAGATCTAAATTTTACGACAAAGAAATCGCTCTGTAACAGTGTATGCTTCACAATTTCGATAACTTGCAATCGATATCAAGTGGGATGATGCTGCACTCATCAGTCAATTTCTTTATGGATTGCAATATGAAGTAAAGAAATTGATGCTCAATTTACCTGATCCTCAAACATTAAGTCAAGCAATCGATTTTGCCATAAAGTGTGACAATCGACTTTTTGAGTTTCAATCCGAGAATCGTACAAGGGAAACTCAACGTTATTACTCAATGGCAACATCTTCACCAAATGTACATTCGGAAGTAGAAGACATGCAAATTGACGTAGTACATTTCAAACCTCTTACTGAGCAAGAAAAGATTCGTCGTCGCCAGAGAGGATTATGCTTATATTGTGGAGAACCTAAGCACACTGCTCAACATTGCCCAAAGAAACGACGCAACTATAAAATGAGAGGTACCTACGTCAAAAGGAGTATTAAATATGTCGAAAACTAATTGTCTAAATATAACAGTGACCGTGACAATAAAATTCATTAAATTCCTAAAGAAGGTCCTATCCTCTCTTCAAAACCCTCTCCTTATTTTATAATAGAACTATATTTAAGTCCTAAAAACCACAAAGCCTTTGCTTTATTAGATTCAGGAGCCTTAGCATGTTTTTAGATGAACAATTTGTTAGAAGTCGTAAAATACCTCTAGTACAAAAAACTAAACTTGTACATGTAGAAGTCATAGATGGTCGTCCATTGTCTTCTGGAGATGTCACTCATGAGACCCATCCTATAAAAGTAATAATAGACGGTCATAATAGTTACGTAACCTTTAACATAATTAAATCTCCATCTAATCCAGTTATTTTAGGTCTATCATGGTTAGAAAAATATAATCCTAAGATAGATTGGAATTCTCGTAGACTTCATTTTTCTCAAAACGTTATTAACACTTCCGTCGACCAAGTAAAAAGCTATAAGTCTAGTATAGTAAAACTCATACTTATAGGTGCAAAAGCTTTTATGCATGAAGCAAAAGGAGGATCAACTTTTGCTATTTATGCCACACCCATCTCTGATAGTAAAAGCACTTCAAGTGGCTTTCCAAGCCAATACTAAGATTATCAAGATATTTTTGAGAAGAAAAATGCCGATATCCTTCCGGAGCATCGTTCATATGATTGTTCAATTGATCTCAAGGAGGGATCTCAACCTCCATTTGGACCAATCTATAGTCTATCACAAAATGAGTTGGCGGAATTCAAAGAGTATATTGAAGAAAATCTGGCCAAGAACTTCATACGCCATTCCAAATCTCCTGCAGGAGCTCCAATTCTATTTGTGAAGAAAAAAGATGGATCATTACGAATGTGTGTGGATTATTGGGGACTTAACAAGATCACTATCAAGAACAGGTATCCACTACCTTTAATCTCTGGACTTTTTGATCAACTAAATCAAGCTAAGATCTATACAAAAATAGATCTACGAGGAGCATACAACTTGGTTCGTATTAAAGAAGGAAATGAATGGAAAACTGCATTTCGAATAAGGTATGGACATTTCGAATATAATGTTATGCCATTTGGACTCACAAATGCACCAGCTGCTTTCCAACATCTCATGAACGATATTTTTCATGAATTCTTAGATGATTTTGTTGTCTGCTACCTAGACGACATTTTAATCTACTCTAAGAACGTAGAAGAGCACGAAACACATGTTTGTCATTTCTTACAAAAATTCAGAGAAACAGGATTGTATGCCAAGATAGAAAAGTGTGTATTTCACATTACTCAAGTTGACTTCTTAGGATATATCATCTCGAATGATGGCCTCATGATGGATCCTAAGAAAGTCCAAACAATCATAGACTGGAAGATTCCAAGAACAGTAAAAGATGTGCAATGCTTTCTGGGATTTGCCAATTATTATCGAATCTTCATCAAGAACTTCTTTCAAGTTGCAGCCCCACTTACACGTTTGACTT